>CM067314.1:10041651-10335789 GCA_034231615.1 Meghimatium bilineatum
ATACATAGAAATAAGAAGAGGGGTAAGACAAGGATGCATTTTATCACAAAGCCTATTTAATATCTACACAGAGAATATCTTTAAAAATATAGAAGAAATACCAGGACTCAAGATCAATGGGAAAATAATAAACAACATTAGATATGCAGATGACACTGTTCTTTTAGCAGAAAGTGAACATGAACTACAAAGACTAATAGATCAAGTCAATAAATCAAGTAATGAGTATGGACTGGATATAAACATTCAAAAAACAAAAACCATGATAATCAGCAAAGACACAGAAGAACAGGAGGTAAACATAAACATACAGGGAGAGAAACTACAACAAGTAAAACAGTATCAATATCTTGGACACATGGTCACAAATGATGGCAGATGTGAAACAGAAGTTAAAAGGAGAATAGGAATGGCTAAAAGTACCTTCAATGACATGAGGAAATTATTAATATCTAAACAAATTACAAACAAGTTAAAAATGAGAATTATAAAATGCTACATCTATTCCATATTAATGTATGGCTCAGAAACATGGACACTAAATAAACAATTAGAAGACAAAATTGATGCCTTTGAGATGTGGGTATATAGAAGAATAGGGAGAACATCATGGAAAGTGAAGAAAACAACTAAAGAGGTGCTAAAGACACTTAATATGAAGAAAGAACTACTAAGAGAAATAAAGATCAGGCCAATAAAATACTTTGGACACATTAAAAGACATGACACCCTATTGAAGACCTTACTTGAGGGTAAAGTCAAAGGGAGGCGAGCAAGAGGTAGGCAGAGATACATGTGGGAGAGTAACATTACACGATGGACAGGTTACAGTCTAGCGGAGTGCACCACCAAGACAAGAGACAGGAGATGTTGGAGATACGTTGCAGCCAACCTTCGTTGCGGAGACGGCACTTGATGATGATGATCATGATATACTCTGATGTCTGTTGTAGTGTATCTACTTTGCCAAACAACTTCTCTTTGGTTGGTTGGGATGGGCCATGTTTTTCTACTCAGATCTATAGACAGCCAACAGTCGTCTAGTTGATGTTGAGGCAGATCAAGAAGAAGATGAAGGCAAGACATCAAAGACCACATGAACATGACAATAACAGAAGCAGGACGACTGGCTCAAGTTCGACACACGTTTCGAAAGTCTGTGATGTCTGCTACATCCTGTTCAGGATATGCTACCTGATGATGATGATGTGGCACGACTATCTTTTCAAAACTATTTAAGTGGGAACAGTTGATGATAGAAGAAGAAGTGGAGGTGAGATGAAAGTTTGAATTGATAATATCGATGATGTTCCTCATCCGCAACCCAAGTTTAGCATGACATGAAACACAATAAATGTGATGAACAAGTAGAAAAATACAAAATATTTCTGATTGTCTAATTTGGTTTGTGAGTTGGTAGATGCCCAATCTGGCTTGTGAGTTGGTAGTGCCCCATGTGTCCGATTCGTCGCAGGAAAGTTCTATTGCAGTGCATGCAAGAGTGCAGAATGTCCGGGGTAGGATAGTCTTCAGATTTGTCCTTCCACTTCCGTCGTGTGCAAATTGCCATCAATTATCTTTTTTTTCCTTCAAATTTAGTGATGTCAGTAGTGACCTGGGTGTGACTGAGCGATCAAGGGTCCAGCGGAGTTGGGACCTAGTCAGTAGGGGGAACCTAGTCAGATACGATAATATTAAGGATTGGAAAATAGTAAGATTCTTCAAATTGATGCTTCTCAGTAAGTAGTCATCAACCCAGCTTTAATTAGCTGTAGCGATTTTCTAGGCAATATATATATATATATATATATATATATATATATATATATATATATATATATAATATATATATATATATATATATATATATATGATAAGTAGTTTTCCATTGCTTTTTTGACGTTTCGGAAGCACAATTGCCTGCAGAGGGGGTTGAACCGGTTATCTTGGTCGTTGCGGACATGCATCGGATCTCATCTCGTTAACGCAAGTCAGACTGTTGTTTAATTCAACTTCCATTAATATTGTTGTTTTTAATATAGTTTATTAGTGGTTTCCAGACACTCTGTGCTAGCTTTCTTCTCTTTCCACCAAGTTCCTTCTATTCTTGCATATATATATATCTTTATTCCAAATATATCACGTATGTCTCTCAACTACTGTTTAACTGTATGACATTTGGAGGAAGGTTTGAGTATTGCGTTGATATTTATGAATATGAATACATATTACATACATGTAACTAGATAAATATCAATATCTTGGACACATAGTCACAAATGACTGCAGATGTGAAACAGAAGTTAAAAGGAGAATAAGAATAGCTAAAAATAGCTTCAATTACATGAGGAAAATATTAACACCTAAACAAATTACAAACAAGTTAAAAATGAGAATTATAAAATGCTACATCTATTATATATTAATGTATGTCTCAGAAACATGGACAATAAACAAACAATTGGAAGACAGAATTGATGTCTTTGAGATATGGGTATATAGAAGAATAGGGAGCACATTGTAATAAAAGAACAAAACAAACAAAGAAGTTCTAAAAACACTTAATATGAAGAAAGAATTACTAAGAGAAATAAAGATCAGGCAAATATAATATTGTGGTCACATTAAAGGACATGACAGATTATTGAAGACCTTGAGGGTTAACATCAAAGGGAAGCGAGCAAGAGGTAGGCATAGATACACGTCACGTGGGAGAGTAATATCACAAGATGGACAGGTTACAGTCTAGCAGAGTGCACCACCAAAACAAGCGACAGGAGATGTTGGTAGTATGTTGCAGCCACCTTCGTTGCGGATACAGTATTTAATGGTGATGAACTAGATAAATTCGACTTTGTGGAATAGTGGTACATATATCATCCAGGAGGGAAAAAGTATCAAGTGTATTTTCGCTACAGGCAACTGAATCGAACTGATTCTCTACTGTTCGGTAGAGAATGGCAACTGTACATTTTTACTTTTCGATAGAGAATGGCAACTTTGCTTTTTTTTTTACTGTTCGGTAAACAATGGCAACTTTTTGCGTGTTTATATTGTCTAAACAGTCACTGCAACCAGATAATGCTTGACTAGTCGTCATGTTTTGTCTAAAATATGTTACCAATATAACTAGATCAAGAATGGAATATATTACCAATATAACTAGATCAAGAATGGGATATGTTACAAACATGGGGTGCAAAGGGAAAGCATTACTCTCGGCGGACCTAGGGTTAGCAGATAACCAAGATCCCAAATGTTCCTCCTCGCAGTGCACCATGGAAACAGAAATACAGCAGCTCGAGCTGATTCTGATCAGATCATTTGGGGATCGTGTCCGAGAATGTGGATGTAGCAGATGAAAAGAGATTTGACTGCTTAAGAGACAGACAATATCTCTGACACCACCAGCACCAACACATATAGCGACACTGTCGACATACAGTGAAGCTAGTAAGTCCAGTCCGAACATTGGAGGGGCGACCAATGTAAAAGGCACGTAAAGGTGGATGCATGGCGAGAGACAAATAGATTTCATACTGAGTACAATGACACAATGAAAGGGCAGAACAGTGTCAGAGGGCAGCGCGAACTGCACATAGAAAGTGAAAAGTTCCTAGGAAAGGGAACTACAAGCTCCGTTAGCTCGAGACAAGTTTCTAGTTACCTGTGCTCCTTGTAGGCAGAGACCCAGACCCAATTATTGGCGTTCGGAAAAGCAAAAGACTCAACCAAAGTCGAATGTCGAGCTTTCCGAAACCGGAAACATGCTCGCGAAGAGAAAGGGTTCCGTACCTGATGGGCTCAGGCAAAAAAGGAACAACGATGACAGTCCTGGCCCAACTCTACTGTCAAGATTTCCTATACCGGAAATACACTTGCAGAGAGAAAGGGTTAAGTACCTGATGGGCTCAGGTGCTATTGGGACAAGGTCGCTCGGCTCGAGAACGCCTTGCTCTCAAACGCGTGTTATGAGACTCGAACTTGGGCGAGGGGTTCACGATGTCTGTGAACGACGCCTCGGGTAGGAGGGTAACGAGCCAGGGTCCAACTCTTCTGGTGAGTTCTTCCTCATACAGAACCAGGCTCGCGGATGAGAAACGGTTCAGTACCCGATGGGCACAGGCACAAGTACGTCCAATTGCACGAGGTGAGTTTATAGACGGTGGAACACTTCGTGCGTGATAGACGTGAACGACAATCGTCTAGGCAAAGAGTCACTACACCCGCGTGCCCGGCGACAGATAGACAGGCTGTCACGGACTAGGGAAGAACTCTGAAATTAAAGGAATGACGAAAATGATGTGCTGGACCTTGGACGTCCTGACCACAAGTGGCCAACCGAGGTGCAAATAACACATTACTACTGTGGAACTTGCAGTACAACGTACATTACGCTCCCCGGCGGAAATCACACGATATATTCGTTGTGGTTATATGAGAGCGAACGCTGAAGAAGAAGAATTATTACAAACATAGCTAGATCAAGAATGGAATATATTACCAAAGAACAAGATGAAGAATATGATATGCAACTAGCATAACTAGATAAAGCACTGAAGAATGATTGGATTTGTGTGAAATGTAGTTTTAAAATTTCTTAACTATTGGCTGGGAAGAAATTGAATGAAAATAGAATAGCAAACGTTAGCCGAAAGGATAAAGAATTGACATTTTGTGTTACGGTTTTCTCATATGAATTGTACTTTTTCAATAGAACAGTACACCAAACATACAATGTAAGCTCGTATCTACATACCTTTCCAATATAAACTCGTATCTCCATACCTTTCTAATATAAACTCGTATCTCCATACCTTTCAAATATAAACATGCATCTCCGTACCTTTCCAATATAAACAAGCATCTTCATACTTTTCCAATATAAACATGCATATTCATACCTTCCATAATACTTTCAAATATTATTTAAATAGATGCACTGGTGAAGAAAACATTGTGACATAGTATTGAATATGCGACATCTTGAACAAAACAGCATATGACTTTAGTACTATGCCACGGGGTTTTCTTGCAGAAAAAAGTGCCTAACACAACCATAATAATAATGATACAGTTAACTCAATAAAATCATTGTTGTTTACCTGGTGGAGGAGGTGAAGCTGAAAAATAAAAAAAAAGATAAAATCATAGGTAATGTCAATTATAAATTATACGAGACTGCTAGAATATATATATAGTTAGTTAATCATTGGATCTTCATCACAGCACTCCGGACACATCCACAGTTGCTCCGATCTCTCCCTGAGTTTATTCGCCATTATACCTCTGCTGACAGTTCCGGTTCTATGTTGATTCACCATTCTTTTGCGCCCCGCAAACTGCTCCCCTCTGGTGACCCCTACATTTCAAAGCCTGTTATTCAATTCTAGACATTGAATAAGAATCATCATCCACGGCAAGTTCAATTTTACGTGCTGTCTCTCGTAGGGAATTCAAAACATTTGTTCGATCCATTGCTTATCCCTGGGGCGTAACAACAGCACATGACGCCAGCCAATCAGTTCTCTCGTTGTCCCAAACACTAACATGGACAGACACGAAAATAAAAATCACCATCTCCAACCTCGGCCCTCTCAATATTGTTTAGACTCGTGTCCGCGATTTACAGAAGCGTTTCTCACCACAAGGGGTACACATTAAATGATAGCGATATACTTAAGACAATTAGCTAGTTTAGTTGCTACATGATTATGACTGGTCTCAGAATACGTCTTCGTTCTCCAATTAAGTGTAACCACTATTACGTGATGGCTAGATGTTCCATTTCTTTGTTGATTGCCATTCTTATAATCCTGCAGAAACTCTCATTTCGATTGACGGCTCATTTCAAGCATAGTTCTTTGTTCTGCATAAGGAGAATTAACAATCGTACACATTAATTTTACTGTTTTACTTCACGTAATGAGGGACAAATCTCAACGAGATACATTGATTTACCGCCCGACACAGTAGCAGGGCTAGGTAACCGTTCTGTTTTCTCGTTGCATTGAGCACCACATGGCTAGACACGAAAGTGAATGTAACGCATTCCTAATTCGAGTTCTCACTGCCTCAAAGCGTCACTCACGTAAAATGCCTATTTGCTTAAACTCAAATTTAAGAGAAATACTACCAGAGAATGATTGTCTACTGTAGGCAAATACTACCAGAGAATGATTGTCTACTGTAGGCAAATACTACAAGAGAATGATTGTCTACTGTAGGCAAATACTACCAGAGAATGATTGTCTACTGTAGGCAAATACTACCAGAGAATGATTGTCTACTGTAGGCAAATACTACAAGAGAATGATTGTCTACTGTAGGCAAATACTACCAGAGAATGATTGTCTACTGTAGGCAAATACTACCAGAGAATGATTGTCTACTGTAGGCAAATACTACCAGAGAATGATTGTCTACTGTAGGCAAATACTACCAGAGAATGATTGTCTACTGTAGGCAAATACTACCAGAGAATGATTGTCTACTGTAGGCAAATACTACCATAGAATGATACAAATATACTGTAGGCAAATATACCAGACAGTGAAAACATATTGAGATGGAATGAGGTGTGCCTGATTGAAAGATTAGTTTCCATATTTCACGGATACTCAGAATGGAACATCCGACATCAGCATGCCTTTTAAGTTTAAAAAAAACAATCTATGAGATAGAACAACTAACCATAACCTTACCCAACC
This sequence comes from Meghimatium bilineatum, assembly GCA_034231615.1. Taxonomy (NCBI): domain Eukaryota; kingdom Metazoa; phylum Mollusca; class Gastropoda; order Stylommatophora; family Philomycidae; genus Meghimatium; species Meghimatium bilineatum. The sequence goes on from CM067314.1 coordinate 10,048,362, forward strand.
CCCAAATCTCATTAGTTATCACATACGACTTGGCAGGTTGCAGCGTTGCCACTCCGTGCTCTATTTTAAAATGACAACACACAGACAGGTTGAATAGGTACACATATGTTAAATGATAATATTAATATGATTACCTGTAGATATTGTTGTTGGTTCTGGCGTTGCTGTAAAAAAGCACAAACATAATGAAATGTTAAAAGGCAGTAAAAGTAATAAGACAAAAAAACTAGTAACATTCAAAACAACCACACGCAAACTAAAAAATGAATATTGGGAAATGCTAAATATACGCTACATGGATCGGAAATGGATAATGAAGAAACACTGGAAGATAAATGACGTGACTATATATATATAAATATAAGAATTTCATAAACTAAGACGACCACAAACAGCGATGTCGTGCATGATTTCTCACTTCTTATATCGAACTTCTCTATGACCACAGGCATGCAGCCAAATAGTAAATAGATGAGGCAATAGCTGGTAAAGGTATAGTGGATAGCAAAGCAATAAGAAGAAACAGGACTAAATTAGTGCAGTGATGGATAAAGTACACAATGAAGATGAAACATAGTATATACATATATACTATAAAGCTCAAGCTCAGTAATAAAACAATCACAATAAAATGAGGAAGGCAAAGGTTGAAGTACATTCTCTCTGGACATTTTCAAAGAACTCACAGTCACAATGACTGCGGCAATGCCATTACAACTGAAATTTCTGGCGGAATGACAAGAAGACAACTTATGGGAATGATTACGGTAATGTCATGTTGGTTATAATCAATAAAGTATCAATAATAGTTTCCATGGTAAATGTAAAAATTGGTCATTTTTACTTGTGCTGCACGAATAGCATTACTGGTATATTGTCTATTGTCTGTCCCCAGGTCAACTATTGTTGATCGTATTCACACTTGCCGTTAAGCGTAGCGGTGGGAGCTTCAGCTGTCGTTCCAAGGTCAGATGAGTCGCCTTTTTTCCATTAAGTCCAGGTTTGTCTTGATGTCTATCTTTGCTATCTTGATGTTTTCTATCCACCGTTTCCTTGGTCTATCTTTAGCTTTATGTATATACCGGGTATACAAGAGACATTACCTGGTCACATTTTACTCGTGTCATTGTTACCTTGTATGTCTCTACTGTTAAATGTCTGATGTATAATGTTTTTGTGATAGTGCCATTACTTTTACTGTTTATTCACTGTTTGTTTTGTTGTTTTCTTGAAAAAGACATTTAAAGATGACATGTTGAAACTTTTTGTATATGTTTTTTGTGTGTATTTGTTTATACCCAAATCCTATAGTCATACAGTTTGTGTGTTCATTGTAAATATAATCGATCGCGTGTGTTACGTAGGTACTTTCAGCAAATAAGAGACAGGCAATTGTGGAGAAAAATGACCGCCGCTTGGTTACTCGGTATGTCTATCGATTGATAGAGTTTTCACTCGATATAAATAAAGGTAAAGGTTTGTCTCATGGCAGCAACCTGCCATTGTAGATGAAGATAACTCTTCATGTACTAAACCGCAGCAACTATTACGTGAGGTGACGAGTTCCCTTCCTTGCTGTCTTTACCTCCCCTAACTCATGCGCCAGGTACTCATTTACAGCTGGGTCGACCGGAGGAGTGGTCGTATCAAGCGAGAAATCACAAGCCGGATTTTTTGTTTTTGTTTGGACGTGGTTTCGAACCTTGCCCGCTGTAACCCAGTGATAGAAAGCAAGCTCACTTTTAGCTAGGCTAATAATAATCAAATAGGCGATATAACCACAACTAAATTATGTAATGAGATAATGCTGTCTGTAATTATGATTCACTTCAAATATAATGTAGAACTATGTTGACAGAAACTATCTTTCTGTTATTTAGTAATGTCACTATTAAAACATGATGATGATGATGTTCCTCCTTCGTAAGCGATGATGAGCATGGCATGAACAAAAAAATGTGAACAAGTAGAAAATGAAACATTTATGATTGTCTAATTTGGTTTTGGTCTGTGAGTTCGTAGATTTCGGATGTGTTCGATTCGTGTCAGGAAAGTTATATTGCAGTTCAAATAGAAGTGCAGATTGTCCCGAGTAGAAGAGTATTCGGAATTGTCCTTCCGTTTCTGTCGCTTGTAAATTACGCGCAGTGTTCTTCTATTTTTTTCTAATTTAGTGATTCCAGCAGTGATCTGGGTGTGTCAAGTTCAGCAATCAAGAAATGTAGTCTTCTAGGAGCTAGGATCGGTGCCATCAGTGATCTGGGTGTGTCAAGTTCAGCAATCAAGAAATGTAGTCTTCCAGGAGCTAGGATCGGTGTCAGCAGTGATCTGGGTGTGCTAAGGTCAGCAATCATGGGCTGTAGTCTCCAAGGAGCTAGGATCCCATGCTAGTATTAAAACACATAAAAATGGATGGTGGTAAATATTAATATAAAATCTTTCTTACTTGTTGTGGTAGGCTCAGCTGAAAAAAAAACAAAAAACAAATAAAATAATACAATTAGAATATACAAGAATCTCATGCATAGAATTATGTATGACAGTATATTCTACTTATGTATGTATGACAGTATATTCTACTTATGTATGTATAACAGTATACTCTACTTATGTATGACAGTATACTCTACTTATGTATGACAGTATACTCTACTTATGTATGACAGTATACTCTACTTATGTATGTATGACAGATGACAGTATATTCTACTTATGTATGTATGACAGTATACTCTACTTATGTATGTATGACAGTATAATCTACTTATGCTAATCTAAAATATGCTGCTTTTGATTAGTTCGTTTTTTTCCACTGGTGAAGTTAAATATACCTCTCATGGCGAAGTTAAATGTATTTCACAAATGCGCTCAGGCGAAAGAACGCAAAAATATTAAATTTAAAAAAAAACTGTTTAATTAGCTATAATGAGCCTAATTTGAGCTGTAATACACAGACAAAATATCACAGTGAAAATTGACATTTAAAAAAAATGAAAAATATTTTATACAATGGAGTAATATTAATGCATACACGAGTTCAAGTGCTAGGATGTTATATTGAGCCAATCCTTCGTTATGGAAGCATGGACAGTAAACAAATGTGTCCAAGATAATCTAGATGCAAATGAGATGCGATTGTCAAGAAGAAGGATTAACATTCCATGGACAGCCAATAAACTAACGTAGAGAAGTTCTACACTAAACATTAGTAGCAGACAATTGAGATGTTTAAGGCATGCAATAAGGAAAGTAAAATATGAACATTTAGTAACCATCGGAAAGATCAAGGGGAACAGAGACAGAGGAAAACAAAGAGAGAAATTTATAGATGTGTTGTCACTGTGGCGCCAAAAGAAGTCACCAACTGAACTTATTAACAATACACGAGACAGAGAGTTGTGGAGAAGCATTATAACCCACGTCACTAGGCATGGCACTTGATTGATTGATTGATTATCTGTTTCACAGTGTTATATCTGTTCTGTACAGCATAGGCGTATGTTTCTTTTGTCCCTGATGGCTATTTTTGACTCAAACATTGCCAGATCTATCTTGACATTTTTTGGGAACTATCTTCAATTTCTACAATTGTATTCATAATTTTTCTATTATAGGTACATGGTCACTACGCCAATCAGCTCTTGATCTTGTTTCATTGACAGTAAACAAGGTTTCCATGTAAGTATGTAGTCAATATGATTGCCATAATTATATTGTATGAATAACTTTTCGCGTCTTTATTTTATCATTTCTCTCTCAAGTCTATATTCGCTAGTTCTTCCTCTTCAGCATTCATTCTCAAACTCCCATTGGATCTCCCTTGTAGCAGGACCATGGACCTACTTGATTTCCAGCAAGATGTAGTCCTAAGAAAGGAAATGCGTTGTGTCGCCGTTTTATTTGTGCCAATGGCCTGACACATCCGTCTTCGGTGGTAAATCAGCTAGTTACATCTTTATATATTTAATCTCCAATTTCATATATTCTAGTGATTTCTTTCTCGCTTTCCTCTCCAATTTCACCTATCATCGTCATCTATTTCCTCCCCAAGTTCATATCCGCTAGTGACATTTCTTCTCTCTCTAAATCCATATACACTAGTGGCGTCTTCATCTTTTTCATCTCCAACCTAAAAATAGATACTTGAGATATATTGTTTGCTCACTTCTTTGCATCTTAAATTGTCCCGGGTATTTTCTTCTTTGCATCTAAAATTGTCCCAGGTATTTTCTTCTTTGCATCTTAAATTGTCCCGTGTATTTTCTTCTTTGCATCTTAAATTGTCCCGGGTATTGTCTTCTTTGCATCTTAATTTGTAAATTCAAGTAGGAAGCATGAGGATAAATGAAAGTAATTCTTACAACTGACGGGAATTGAGCCTGGTCTGTTCTAGCAGCACCGAATCGCTTTGCAACACAAGTAAACAGGTTTTCCGTACTTGGCCGTCCAATTACGGAAAACCTGTTTACTTGTGTTGCAGAGCGATTCGGTGCTGCTAGAACAGACCTGGCTCAATTCCTGTCAGTTGTAAGAATCATCTTAAATTGTCCCCGGGTATTTTCTTTTTTGCATCTTAAATTGTCCCCGGGTATTTTCTTCTTTGCATCCTAAATTGTCCCGGGTATTTTAAACATCCGTAAGATAATCAATGAATTTCGACCACAGAGCAACACACAGACGTTATGTAATTAGAAGGTGTATCATTACAGACGTTATGTAATTAGATGGCGTATCATTACAGACGTTATGTAATTAGAAGGTGTATCATTACAGACGTTATGTAATTTGAGGGTGTATCATTGTAGAATATAAGTTAAAACATACAAATCTGCTAAATAACATAACAAACAGTAACATTACGCGTAGTTGTTGTTGTTGTCGTGGTTGGCGTTGTTGTTGTTGTAGTTGGAGTTGTTGTTGTAGTAGCTGAAACACAGACAGAAATCTCATTAACCGAATATTGCACGTAGACAGGTTTTTATTGACAGTAAGCTTGTTGTAAATAGTCGCATATAATTATGTATCCAATTTGAATGGATAGGTTTGGATAAGCTGATCCAATAGGTTTCTCCTCTCCATGATTTCTCCATCCAAGTCCCAATATTTACACCATCTAATATCATTGTCTCCAACCTAATACGATATGTTTGAGATACTTTATTTGGTCATATTTATGTATCTTAAACCATCCCTAGTATCTTAAATATCTGAGAGGTTAAACATCTGATAGGTTAAAAATCTGGGAGGTTAAACATACGAGAGGTTAAACATCTGATGGTTTAAACATAGGATAGGTTAAATATCGGGTAGGTTAAACATCTGAGGGTTAAACATCTTACAGGTTTAACATCTAATAGATTAAACATCTGATATATTAAACATCTGAGAGTTTAAACATCTAATGGGTTAAACATATTATAGGTTAAACATCTGAGAGTTTAAATATCTAATTGGTTAAACATCTGATAGATTAAACATCAGATATGTTAAAAAAGGTTTTCCAGTCACATAGAACATCACGTGCCTTTGAAATTGTGTGGCCATTAAAATAAAATCACTTAAAATAAACATTTCTATAGAACACAACAAATTGTATCATACGTGTTGTTGTTGTTGTCGTTGGCGTTGTTGTTGTCGTAGTTGGGGTTGTTGTTGTCGTAGTTGGCGTTGTTGTTGTTGTCGTTGGCGTTGTTGTTGTCGTAGTTGGGGTTGTTGTTGTCGTAGTTGGCGTTGTTGTTGTCGTAGTTGGGGTTGTTGTTGTCGTAGTTGGGGTTGTTGTTGTCGTAGTTGGCGTTGTTGTTGTCGTAGTTGGGGTTGTTGTTGTCGTAGTTGGGATTGTTGTTGTCGTAGTTGGCGTTGTTGTTGTCGTAGTTGGGGTTGTTGTTGTCGTAGTTGGGGTTGTTGTTGTTGTCGTAGTTGGCGTTGTTGTTGTTGTAGTTGCTGAAACACAGAAAAACCTCATTAATATGTAATCAAATGTTGCACGTACATGCTTGCTTCTTCATTAGAGACTAGTATCACTGCAACACAGAACATTACTACAAGTTATCCGCTCTCCGTTCCATCAGCCTTCGATTATTCTGACTCAAAGTCTCAGTCTAATGTTCATTATGTGATCTTCGGAAATTTCCAGAGATGACACGGTTTCTCCCATCACTCTAGTCAACCGCATTTATGCCATTCCTTGTGTGTGCAAGTCATCATTTCCAAGGACGTAGTCTTCACTCTATACTAAATCAACGATTGACATTCTTTGGTCGACAATATCTGTTTTTCAATAATGTTACTTAAAACACAGCATTGTCCACCAATTAGTCTGCTCGTTCGTTGCCCTTGACTCTTGCAGTAAATACAAGTGCAGTATATCCATGTAATACTTCGGACAAGTGAGTTGTTCAGTAAAGTGACCCATTCTTTTTATTCTCATTCACATTTTTTTCTTACACAGCGTGACTTTAAATTCTGAGAGTATCACTAAGTAAGTTGATACCTCAGTCACCAGCCGAATGACGACTATTTGAGCTTCTACTTTCGCGTTCCATGTTGGATGTTGTAGTGGAGAAGGAAGATAATTTCCCAAGCACATTCACAAAGCTGTAAGTAAATACTACATAATAACCATTGATTAATGTCAGTGTAATCAAAGTGGATAACGACTGGTAGCATCAAGTACCAATAAAAGTAGATAACGACTGGTGGGATAATAATAAAAGTAATAATAAAAATAGAAGTGGCACGATAAATCAACGGCAACTGAAACAAATAGCCAACGTGTACTGTTGGATATACTCAAGGAGAGAACTGAACACATATGGACTTGGCCATCCCTGCGCTATTATGGAGACGGGGCTTGATGAAATATAGACATCTATTTTGTTTTTTATTTTGTCGTTTTCTGTTGTTTGTCTCTTGAAAAAGGTTCAATTTGAGCCGATACGTGGATAATTGTCCTGTTTAGTTTTATTGTATGTTTTTTTTTTAAATATATTTTTATTAATAGGCTAGGTAAGTGTTTTAGTAACCTGTTTACCTCATTTTGCGTTACTATCCGGATTACAGTGGCGGTGATCCAACGACTAACTAACTAACTAACTGACTGACTGACTGACTGACTAACTAACTAACTAACTAACTAACTGACTGACTGACTGACTGACTAACTAACTAACTAACTAACTAACTAACCAACCAATAAAGTGGATAATTGGTAGGATCAAGTACAAACCAAAGTGGATAACGACTGGTAGGATCAAGCTAGTGGCATTTTCATCTCTTTTCTCTTTAAATCCATATACACCAGTGAAATCTACATTCCTTTTCTCTTTAAATCCATATACACCAGTGAAATCTACGTTCCTATTCTCTTTAAATCCATATACACTAGTGAAATCTACATTTCTTTTCTCTCTCTAAATCCATATACACTAGTGGAACCTACATTTATTGTCTCTCTCTAAACCCATATACACTAGTATACACTTCATCTTTGTCATCTCCAACCTAAAAATAAATAGATACTTGAGACATATTGTTTGCTCACTTCTTTGCATCTTAAATTGTCCGGGGTATCTTCTTTTTTTGCATCTTAAATTGTCCAGGGTGTTTTCTTTTTTTGCATCTTAAATTGTCCCGGGTATTTTAAACATCCGTAAGATAATCAATTCATTTCGACCACAGAGCAACACACAAACGTTATGTAATTAGAAGGTGTATCATTACATACGTTATGTAATTAGAAGGTGTATCATTACATACGTTATGTAATTAGAAGGTGTATCATTACATACGTTATGTAATTAGAAGGTGTATCATTACATACGTTATGTAATTAGAAGGTGTATCATTACATACGTTATGTAATTAAAAGGTGTATCATTACAGACGTCATGTAATTAGAAGGTGTATCATTACAGACGTTATGTAATTAGATGGTGTATAATTACATACGTTATGTAATTAGAAGGTGTATCATTACAGACGTTATGTAATTAGGAGGTGTATCATTACATACGTTATGTAATTAGAAGGTGTATCATTACAGACGTTATGTAATTTGAGGGTGTATCATTACAGACGTTATGTAATTAGAAGGTGTATCATTACAGCCGTTATGTAATTAGAAGGTGTATCATTACAGACGTTATGTAATTAGAAGGTGTATCATTACAGACGTTATGTAATCAGAAGTTGTATCATTACAGACGTTATGTAATTATAAGGTGTATCATTACAGACGTTATGTAATTAGAAGGTGTATCATTACAGACGTTATGTAATTAGAAGGTGTATCATTACAGATGTTATGTACTTAGAAAGTGTATCATTACAGACGTTATGTAATTAGATGATTATCATTACATACGTTATGTAATTAGATGGTTATCATTTCATACGTTATGTAAATATATTGTTATCATTACATACGTTATGTAATTAGAGGGTTATCAATACATACGTTATGTAATTGGAGGGTGTATCATTACAGACATTATGTAATTAGAGGGTGTATCAGTGCAGAAGATAAGTTAAAATCCCACCGAAGACGGATGTTTCGGGCCATTGACGCAAATAAAAGGGCGACGCAACGCATTTCCATTCTCTGGACTATATACTGCTGGATATCTAGTAGGACAATGGTCCTGATACAAGGGGGAACCAGCGGGAGTTTGAGAATGAACGCCGAAGAAGAAGAAGATAAGTTAAAACATATAAATCGGCTAAATAACATAATAAAAAGTAACATTACGTGTAGTTGTCGTCGTAGTTGGTGTTGTTGTTGTCGTGGTTGGCGTTGTTGTTGTCGTAGTTGGTGTTGTTGTCGTCGTAGTTGGTGTTGTTGTTGTCGTGGTTGGCGTTGTTGTTGTCGTAGTTGGTGTTGTTGTTGTCGTGGTTGGCGTTGTTGTTGTCGTAGTTGGAGTTGTTGTTGTTGTGGTAGCTGAAAAACAGAAAAAAACCTCATTAATATGTAACCGAATGTTGCAAGTACACACATTTTTATTAGCAGTAAGCTTGTTCTAAATAGATGGTAAAGAATTATGTATCCAAATTGAATGGGATAGTCATTTCTTGGATATGCTCATCCAGTAGGTTTCTCGTCTCCATGATTACTCCATCCAAGTCTCAATATTTATATCAGAAATTATCATTCTCTCCAACCTAATACGATATATTTGAGATACTTTATTTGCTCATATTTCTGTATCTTAAATAATCCTCCTTGGTATCTTAAACATCTGATAGATTAAACATAGAATAGGTTAAACATCTGAGAGGTTAAAAATCTGATAGATTAAACATAGGATTGTTTAAACATCTGATACGTTAAAAATCTGAGAGGTTAAACATCCGAGAGGTTAAAAATCTGATAGGATAAACATCTGATATGTTAAACATCTTTAGGTTAATCAATGTTTACCAGTCACATAGAACATCACGTGCCTTTGAAATTGTGTGTACAGTAAAATAAAATCACTTAAAATAAACATTTCTAAACAACACAACAAATTGTATCATTACGTGTTGTTGTTGTCGTAGTTGGAGTTGTTGTTGTTGTCGTTGTAGTTGCTGAAACACAATAAAACAACTTTAATATAGAATCAAACGATGCACGTACACGCTTGGTTCTTCATTAGAAACTAGCATTACTGCAACACATGACATATAATTCTACACGTCTTATATTGCTTCAAAGAATGAACGGGAGACGAATATTCAACTGTGAAGATGACCTACACGTCTTATAACCAAACAAAAAATGGATGTGTAAGGATTATTCAAATCTACTCGTCTTATAACGAAGCAAAGAATACTAATACAGACACATGCAATGCATGGGAAACAAGAGCTTTATTGCTCATCATTGCAGAAGATACGCATAGTTGTTGACTATGAAGAATTATTTATTGTGAAGAAAGAATATTCTATATGTGTTCCTTCAGCGCTGACTACCGTACATAGAACAGAAACCCAAGCTATCTAGCTCGAAATTGCACGGCTTCTATGTTGTTTATGTTTACAAGAAGACATATTGGCTCTTGTAGTACAAATACGGTTGTTCTATGTTTGTGTAACTGAGAATACTTCAATACTTCTACGGGATGTTCGTTGTTGCTGTAGTAGTCCTTGTCTCGATCGGTCCGCTATCAGTGAATTGAGTACACAGTTTGAATGTCTTGACAAAATCGCATCTTGTTTTGGGAGCGTCGTTAGTCAAGTACGGAAAATGCCGTTTACTTAAGTTGCAAGGCAATTCGGTGCCACTGGTTCAGTTTCCATTAGTTTCAAGAATCTATAACTTTTCCTCTTGCTTCCTACTTGAAGTTAACTCTTCAGTTCTAGCGATGTGAAGATACAAATGTATGGAATATGTTGTATAGAACAGAAACACCAGCTATTCAATTCGATCGATGTGAGTATACACATACGTGGACTAATTTTTAAGTATGACTATTGATTGATAATGAGTAATGCATAATTATGAGTAATGATTGATTATGAAAGGAAATAATCACACTACGGACACCTCCATACGTGTTCAGTCCCTAGTAGCAGGTGACTGTATGATAACGTCAATATTAATGTATTCATACATTGATGTTCAACTGTACGAATAGAAATATCTTACGTGTTGTTGTTGTTGTTGTTGTCGTTGTTGTTGTAGGATCTGAAAAACAAAAGGTACATACATTTTTTATTAAAATGTCATAGGACCATGCATATATCTATTTTATTTTGCCTAGTTTTAATTGTAATTGATAACGAACTTTGATAAATCGTTTGTTGAAATCTTCGTCATAAGGCTAATGTGTTTGTGCATGTTGTTACCATCATCAACATCAACAACATCATTGATCACAACAACATCCTTGAACACCTCAACAACATAACTGAACACATCAACATCATTGAACACATCAACATCATTGAACACATCAACATCATTGAACACATGAACATCATTGAACACATCAACATCATTGAACACATGAACATCATTGAACACATGAACATCATTGAACACATGAACATCATTGAACACATCAACATCATTGATCACAACAACATCATTGAACACATGAACATCATTGAACACATCAACATCATTGAACACATGAACATCATTGAACACATCAACATCATTGAACACATCAACGTCATTGAACACCTCAACAACATAACTGAACACATCAACATCATTGAACACATCAACATCATTGAACACATGAACATCATTGATCACAACAACATCATTGAACACCTCAACAACATAACTGAACACATCAACATCATTGAACACATCAACATCATTGAACACATGAACATCATTGAACACATCAACATCATTGATCACAACAACATCCTTGAACACCTCAACAACATAACTGAACACATGAACATCATTGAACACATCAACATCATTGAACACATGAACATCATTGAACACATGAACATCATTGAACACATCAACATCATTGCACACATGAACATCATTGAACACATCAACATCATTGAACACATGAACATCATTGAACACATGAACATCATTGAACACATCAACATCATTGAACACATGAACATCATTGAACACATGAACATCATTGAACACATCAACATCATTGAACACATGAACATCATTGAACACATGAACATCATTGAACACCTCAACAACATAACTGAACACATGAACATCATTGAACACATCAACATCATTGAACACATGAACATCATTGAACACATGAACATCATTGAACACATCAACATCATTGAACACATGAACATCATTGAACACATGAACATCATTGAACACATTAACATCATTGAACACATGAACATCATTGAACACATCAACATCATTGAACACATGAACATCATTGAACACATCAACATCATTGATCACAACAACATCCTTGAACACCTCAACAACATAACTGAACACATCAACATCATTGCACACATCAACATCATTGAACACATCAACATCATTGAACACATGAACATCATTGAACACATCAACATCATTGAACACATGAACATCATTGAACACATCAACATCATTGATCACAACAACATCCTTGAACACCTCAACAACATAACTGAACACATGAACATCATTGAACACATCAACATCATTGAACACATGAACATCATTGAACACATCAACATCATTGAACACATGAACATCATTGAACACATCAACATCATTGATCACAACAACATCCTTGAACACCTCAACAACATAACTGAACACATCAACATCATTGAACACATTAACATCATTGAACACATCAACATCATTGAACACATCAACGTCATTGAACACATTAACATCATTGAACACATGAACGTCATTGAACACATCAACATCATTGAACACATCAACGTCATTGAACACATGAACATCATTGCACACACAGATCATCATCATCTTCACCATCATTGAACACATGATTATTATCATCGTTGCACACATCGCCATTGAGCACATCGTTATCATTATAAAGGCTCAACCATCGCCATCATCATCATTGCACAGATAATTCTATCATTGCACAGATCATTATATCATTGCACAGATCATCCTATCATTGCACATATCATTATATCATTGCACATATCATGCTATCATTGCACAGTTCATCCTATCATTGAACAGATCATCCTATCATTGCACAGATCATCCTATCATTGCACAGATCATCCTATCATTGCACAGATCATCCTATCATTGCACATATCATCATATCATTGCACAGATCATCCTATCATTGCAGATATCATCCTATCATTGCACATATCATTATATCATTGCACATATCATGCTATCATTGCACAGTTCATCCTATCATTGCACAGATCATCCTATCATTGCAGATATCATCCTATCATTGCAGATATCATCCTATCATTGCACAGATCATCCTATCATTGCAGATATCATCCTATCATTGCACAGATCATCAAGATTGAACACATCTTCATCATCATTGCTCAATCATCATCATCGAATATATTCATCATTATCATTGTCATCATTATCATTGTCATCATTCTCATTGTCATCATTATCATTGTCATCATTATCATTGTTATGATACTTATCCATTTGTATTTCCTTTTAAACTTTTTTCTTCTGATCTTGTTGTACTTGTCTTCTGTACCGATCTCCATTATTACACATTATTATTATCGTTTTTTCAACTCTCTCTATCACACTATGTACTTATGCATGTAATATTCATTGTTCTGTTGTCTGTTCTTAATCTAAATAGGGAATTTTTCGAAACTTCGCCTATTATTGTGACTTTTGTTAGCGTGGTGTGTATTTTGACATTGGTAATACTACCTACCCGTATTTTTCTTTCTTATTGTTTCATAACTACTCGTTGCTGTTAGTTCCTATTCGCCACTAATATCATAATTATGTGATTGCCGTAAGTTCCCAACTCGTTTCATAATTACTTGATTTCTGAGTTCCCAAATTGTTTCATAATTACCAGATTTCTGACAGTTCCCAAATTGTTTCATAATTTCTAGATTTCTGAGTTCCCAACTCGTTTCATAATTACCAGATTTCTGACAGTTCCCAAATTGTTTCATAATTTCTAGATTTCTGACAGTTCCCAAAGTGTTTCATAATTAATTGATTGCCGACAGTTCCAGTTTACCACTTCTTACAACCATTATTTTGATATACTAATGTGTATTTGTAAAGGAATAAAGACGTATCTATGTAATCGCATTGCTACGACTGTAATCGATTATCAATATCATCATGTTCATTGTTTCATATACACGATGTCACCCGGTCAATCTAGGACCAATAGCTGTAATTATGTTTAACACTGGAAAAATGGAGAGCAAACTTCGTCAAAACAGTCCCATTAAGTTTATGGGTATTATATATGCCTTATCACGTGAGTACAGTGATACAGGTCTTCAGTCGGAAAACCTTTAGCAGGGGCGGAGAAACATCAAGTCATATTTAACGGCCATAGTTATCACTTGAATAGAACAGGGGCGTCTTCAAATGCTATAGCCCCAAACTCTACCTCCTTCAAATTCTTCTATCTAGCCTTCACGAGTGGATCGCAATAGCTGTCAGCATGCAACAGCAACCACACTTCTGAAACCGCTTCGGCGAGTTAAATCAATGAAGGCGGCAAGTGGGATCTGTGCCCATAGTCTCTGATGTATTGGGCCATGTCTGCCCAGCATGTAAAGTCTGGATGCGGCGTACTGCGCAAAGGAGCACTTCTAATATGGGCCACTGGGCAGAAAGGCGTCATTCAGCTAGCGTCGTAGAGCGTCAAAGAGCACGGTGAAATAGTAAGGCACCCTGATCATCTACTGCACCCCCGACACCCACTCAATCGTCTTGACTCATCTTGCCACTGAGATCATATGTGTAGAGGCGAGAGAGTGAGGTTGACGACAGTGTGCAAGTCATAGCTTTCGTCATCATCTCGCTATCATCAAAAAAATAAAGTCCTGCGGCGATGGGCGAGTGGCAAAGTGACAAGTGGGGATACACTGGCAGCCATAGTCACAAACATGCACGTAGGTGGCTCAGGCCATGTAGTCGTTCTCCAGAGACATTGAGGCACCTCTGGATTCCAGCAGCAGTTTGGGCGGCTGAGCAGCCCTTTTAAGGAAAGCACTGCTCACCTCCTTAGCCAGAGGAAAGGGCTATAAAAGGTGCCCTAAACATTGCCTGCCTCATCATGACCCAGGCCAGCATAGCACGGCTGATTGGGATGCCTAGTCGGTGGTAGAAATATCAAGAAAACAAGAAAAACGAAAGTGAGTCCAATCACAATTGCGCATGGAATGTGCGCACCCTACTGGACCGTGTGGAGGTCGCATTGCCAGAAAGACGTACCGCACTTCTAGCAAAAGAGCTAGCAAGGTACACAATTGACATCGCTGCCCCCAGCGAGACACGACTGTCTGAGGAAGGTGAACTTGTGGAACAAGGCGCTGGTTATTCCTTCTTCTGGATTGGCAGAAATAACGAAGTGAAACGCGAAGCTGGAGTTGGCTTTGCAATTTAATCCAGCCTAGTCAGAAAGTTGGCTGGACCTCCAAAGGGCATTAGTGACCGATGGATGACTGTTTGCCTTCCACTTTCTAAAAAGCGGCATGCAACATTTGTTAGCGTATATGCCCCGACTATGACGAACTCCGATGAACAGAAAGAAAAGTTCTATGATAACCTGAAAAGAATCATACAGAAGACCCCCAAATTCGACAAACTCAACATTCTTGGTTACTTCAACGCACGAGTGGGTTCGGACTGGGCGTCCTGGAATAGTGTTCTGGGGAGGCATGGTATTGGCAAATGCAATAGCAATGGACAGCTACTGCTTGAAACATGCGCATCATTCAACCTACTCATCTCCAACACTGTCTTTCAACAACCTCACCGTAATAAGACCACAAGGATGTACCCACGATCAAAACAGTGGCATCATATCGATTATATCATCGTGAGACAACGCGATAAGCAGGATGTGAGAGTCACCAAATCCATGTGTGGCGCCGACTATCGGACGGACCAAGACTGCTAGTCTCCAAAATGAACCTCCATACATTGCATCTCCGGCGACCTCAAAATAGCAAACAATCAAAACGTCTCGACGTCTCAAAACTGAAAAATCCACTTTATAAACAGCTTCTGTGCAGCTCAATGGAAACAAAAATTACACCATTGACAGTTGATCCCATAGACATAAAAAAAAACGGTAACCTCCGTGACACTATCTACATAACTACAGAAGAAGTAGTGGGCGATTCTGTTTTTGCCAACATAAAAACTGGTTTGACCAAAACGATGTACAGATCACAGCTCTCCTGGACAACAAGCACAAACAGTACAAAGCTTATTTAAACGACCCCACATCAACCAGCAAAAAGACGCTGTACGAATACTCAAAGAAAAACGCGCAAAAAGAACTAAGGAGGATGCAAGACTCATGGTTTAGCACCAAAGCCAAAGAGATACAACATTATGCTGACAGCAATAATATACAGAAATATTATTCATCTATTCAGCGGTAAAAACAATTTATGGCCCTCAGTCTTCAGGAACCTCTCCTAAGCGTAGATGGAAAGCATACCATCACGGACAGAGAGGAAATTCTCAAACACTGGGCTGAACATTTTGAAAATGGACAAACTGCCCCTCCATCATCAATGAGGAAGCTATTGCGCGCATCACGCAAATACCAATCAATAACTCATTATCGGGTCCCCCTTGCATTGAGGAAGTGAAGAAAGCAATCTCAAATTTTTCCGTAGGAAAAGCGCCAGGCTTAGACTCCATTCCAGCCGAAGTTTACGCTGTTTGTGACCCTATCATGTCTGCTAAACTTACAGAGCTCTTCCAGGCAATGTGGAACCTGGAAGCGATACCACAAGACTTTAAGGATGCTTCCATCATACATCTATACAAGAGAAAAGGAAATCGCCTAGCTTGCGACAACCATCGAGGTATATCCCTGCTCTCTATAGCAGGCAAGAATCTGGCTAGGGTCCTCTTAAACAGACTGCAAGCCCATCTTAAGACAGGTCTCCTCCCAGAGAGTCATGGGAGTAAGTTGGCAGGATATTGTACCAGATATGGAAATCCTTCAGAAGTCCCGCATGCAAAGCATCCATGCATTGCTGACTAGGTCCCAACTCTCTTGGACTGGCCACATCGTCCGTATGCCAGACAAGCGACTTCCAAAGAGATTATTCTATGGGGAGCTGTGCGAAGGTAAACGTTCAAGTGTAGGGCAGAAAAAGCGCTTCAAGGATCACCTAAAAAGCTCTCTCAAGCACTGCAGCATCGATCCTAGTTCCTGGGTGACTACAACACATGATCGCTCAGCCTGGCACACCCAGATCACTGCAGGCATCACGAAATTTGAAAAAGAAAGAACACCGCGGGCAATCCACAAGGGCAAGAAGCGGAAGGAGAAATCCGAAAATTCTTCTATCCCGAATCTTCAGCCCTCCGGCATGCATTGCAATAGAACTTTCGGTGCACGAATCGGACTCATCGGACATCTACGAACTCACAAACCAAATTAGTTAATTACCAATTTTAATTATTATTATTATTATTATTTCATCGCAGTTATTGTTTTTCATGCCATGCTCATCTTCACTTGCAAAGGAGGAACATCATCATCAATCGATTATAAACTTATGGATGGATGGTATAGATATATAAAAACATTACATATAGAAATGAGTTCTATAAATAACACAATCGATCTTGTAATAATATATAACTACTATATACAACTCATATTAATCAATACATTCAGTTGTATCTTACCGGGGTCACACATGGTTTGCTTTAATTTATCAATGAGCTCGTTTAGGCCGGTGAAGTTTTTAACAGTGAAGATATGGTCGTCAGATGAAGCCAATATTCGTAGGACGGTGTAGTTGATAGAACCAACACCTATAGCCACCATTGTCAGATTAGGTAGGGCCTTTATTTTGCTGCATTCTTGTTCAGCTGTTTGACAGAGTATTACATATATTTAGATTTTTACGACTCAAAATATGTTACATATATAAATAATGTTCTGTTTTCTATTGTATTTCCAATAAACGTGCCTGATGGTTGAGTATATCAACACTTGTCATTAAGCGTAGACGTGGGAGTTTCAGTTGCCGTTCGAAGATAATATTTTTGTAAAGGTTATCTAGATGTTCTCTGTTCATCGTTTTCATGTTCTTCTATGGTTCTATATTTGGATATTCATTTGTTATATGCTTTTATTGGCATTACGTCTTTGTTAATTCTCGTAAGGTGACTGATATTTGTATAGGGTAGTGTCGGCTGCAACATCTTGTAGTAAATTATCCCAGCGTTATTTCTTGGCTTACTTTACGATTTGTTTAAAGGCTTCAGTGGTCTTCGTTATTGTAATCTCTGACTCTTTTTTGCTTTCCATGGTGTCTTGTGTCTGTATCTTTTATGTTGCCACTCCCTGACGCTTTAATTCTTCTTTACTGATGCAGACTCTATCTCTTCAGTCCACCATGGGAGTTGTCGTATATTTGGCCTCACTGTATTTCTTTGCCATGCCAGTTGTTGCAACTTGCACAAAATTGACTCATCGTTGGGCCTATATTTAAAAACATGTTGTCTCTTGTTATTTCTACACTTCTGTCCTTTTGTAATTGTTACCGAGCATGGTAGGTGGTCACTACCATAGTAGTGCCTCCCGCGTCGTTTCCATTTCACCTTGGCACGACACCAGTCCAAAGTCAATATTTGAATCCGTGTCTGTCTCTTTGGTAGCTAACCTTGCCGTTCTGGCACAATTAAGAAAAGTGAGATCAGTCACTAGCAGGGCTTTGCATAGTTCCATTCCCTGTGTGTTGTTGTTTGGGTTTCCCCAGGCGATATTGCGAGAAATGAAGTCTCCGCCGCCCGTGCGTTGCTGGGGCCCGAAAAGGGAGCAAATAATAGCAACACTGCTAACCTTTCACGCATGTTGTAAAAGGCGACTAAGGAGGTTATGGGATGGAGTTGGCTGTCCCATCTCATATAAGGTCAGTGACCCAAAGGCATGCTGAACTTGGATGTGTCAGGCCGAAAGGCGCAGATATCGCAGCAATGCTGTAAACCATGACACAAAGCATTCTGTTTCTGGAATACATCCTGCTAATCTGCAGGAGTTTGAGAACGAACGCAGAAGAAGGAGAAGTCTCCGCACACTAATAGGAATTTTGGAAATTACACAGGGCAATGAATCGAAAAACTGGCACAAAATTAAACTTGTGTTTAAAGGACGAGTCGGGACTTAAACTAACCACAGATGACCAGACATCGCTGTCTTCAGCAGATACCTCCAACAATCAGGTCAGAACAATATTGATGAAGGTAAGACTACCGGGACCATTTTAACAGCATCACTGGTAACTAGCGATGTCGCTGGTGAGTTACTGGTCTCGTTAGAGGATGTAAAAGAGACGATAAAGAAAACATCAGATGTTGCAGGAGCACCTGACGGAAAACATTACATCCTCCTGAAAGATATTACAGACGACCGGCTTAAAACAATTGTTGATGATTTCAACATAAGTCTGAAAAAAGGACGCGTACCAGAAGAGTGGCTGCGCAGATAGCTTTTCCCCATGGCAAGGACAGGCAAAGACACCTCCTACATCAAGAGTTATCGTATCATCACCTTACACAATGTTTACGGCAAGGTGCTGGAGAGGATAATCGCTAGAAGACTGGTCTTCGATTTGGAAAATATAGACCTAATTACTGACACTCTAGGTGCATACATACCGGGGATGGACACGACAACAAATGCAACAGTTCTCACCTATGACATCTACGGGTTTTCAGACAAAGGAGGAAACAGTGGTCGCCAAAACCGTCTTAGAAGATGCTTAGAACAGAGTCAGCTTCGGCCAGCTGATACATTTGCTGCTAAGTGAACTCATCATCGACTCGTGGATAATTCGATGGATGTCAATGGTGTTAATGTTCAGCCCTGTGGCTCTGGGATTGAGATCCTGGACATCAGACATCAGAACGATAGCACTGAGATTGACACAGTGATAGCCACTGTCACATGCACTCTTTAACGTCTACACATACAATATAGCCAGCTTCAGGAGGCTGAACCTGATGATGATGATTAGCAGTTTGGTTTCTATACTATTGTTTTTTAATATATTTTGCAACAGTGCTATTTTACATTATGCCATTGCCAATCTCTTCCTTATCTCTGCCATGCAGTCTTATGCACTGTTAATATTTGCTCTTAAGTGTTAGAATGTATCCATACACTCTATCTCGGTATTACATATTCTGTTTTTTTGGTTTTTGTGTTGTTATATCTGTTGACATAAGTTTGATTATTGCGTGTTTAAATATAAGTTTTGTGATTCGCTGTATTTCTTTGTGTTCTTGATTAGTTGTTCCAATCCTTTTATATCATTTGAAAGAAGCACTGTCGTCTGCGAAGCGTAGTTAAGAGATTTCGATTCCACCAATGTTTAAAGCGTGGTAGTCAGCGTTGTGTATGTCTTCTCTCATTATACCTCATTATACTTTCTGCGTAGATGTTGAAAAGGTATGGGGAGATTGTGCATCCCTGTCTTACTCCACTTTGACAATTCACTCTGAGATATCGCCCTCGAACTCCACTGCAGCCTTTTGATCTTGGTAAAGTTCATTTCTATTAGATGAATCAGATGCCATATGAAACCCATGCTGTTCATTATCTCCCATAGTTTCTGGTGTTGGACGCAGTCGAACGCTTTTGAGCAATCTATGAAGCACATGTGCAGGTCAGTTGAGAATTCCCTACACTTTTCTATAATATCTTAAAATGCAATATCTTGTTCCTCTGCCCGATGTAAAAACCGGCCTGCGTGTCGTTTATCTCCTACTTTAATGTTTGTTTGATTCTTTGCATTACTGGGTATGTGTATTTGTAATTAGCATTGAGTATGAACCAAGAGTAAATGAATTTGATAGCAAATGTCTTTGAGAACTCTTAAATATTTGTTGGGAAGAATTCACATCTAAACAAACACGTACGAGAACACGCCGAACAACATGATTCTACAACAATAAGAAAGAAATGCTGGACTGTTATCAGAAATGCACTTAGTGAATGAAAAAAGACAACCACTGCAATCATTAAAATGGTGCAAGATTGCAAGTGAAGAAAAGGGGCACAGCAATATGAACTCTTTGCTTAACAACAATCAAAGAGACCATGATTGGATCTCAATAACATGTAAGATATTATAACTGGATCTCAATAACATGTAAGATATTATAACTGGATCTCAATAACATGTAAGATATTATAACTGGATCTCAATAACATGTAAGATATTATAAGTGGATCTCAATAACATGTAAGATATTATAACTGGATCTCAATAACATGTAAGATATTATAACTGGATCTCAATAACATGTAAGATATTATAACTGGATCTCAATAACATGTAAGATATTATAACTGGATCTCAATAACATGTAAGATATTATAACTGGATCTCAATAACATGTAAGATATTATAACTGGATCTCAATAACGTGCACGAAGAACACATAGGAACATCACATCGATCATACTAAAATGTCTTACCAGCGGTTACATTGTCCGGTCGACCGTCTGTAATCGTTATCTTAATTACATGCACACCATTTCCTCTGGCCCCTTTTTCTTTTGTGAAATAGCCATTACGTATATCAAACGCGCATGCTCCAGCAGTGTTGGTGTTTTGTCTCAAGTGAGTCAGATTTTTAAACTTCTGTTACAAAGAGAAAAGTAAAACATAATGGTTTTTATATGATTCACAGAGTAACTAGCTCAAATTAAGGAAAAACATGATAACAAAATACTGTGACACTTTTAAAAACCGAGATCATCGTATGGATCTTCTTTCCATAACATTTGTGTCCATATGCGCAGGCATCACATAATGCGGAACATATCCTGCAATATTACATTACTCAAAACCAGTTAAGGGAAGAACACTGGACCACAGAGACGGATATCTACAGAAAGCTG
Source organism: Meghimatium bilineatum (assembly GCA_034231615.1). Taxonomy (NCBI): domain Eukaryota; kingdom Metazoa; phylum Mollusca; class Gastropoda; order Stylommatophora; family Philomycidae; genus Meghimatium; species Meghimatium bilineatum. The sequence goes on from CM067314.1 coordinate 10,069,913, forward strand.
TATAGGAGCATTAAAATGGGAGCCGCGTTAGCGCAGTGGTTAGCGCACTGGCTTCGCATATGAGTGGTCCTGCGTTCATTCCCCAGTTGAGGCGGAAATGTTTTCAGATGCAACGGCTCCCAGGTCGACCAAGCCTTAAATGGGTACCGGATTAATCCGGGAAGTAAAGACTGCGAGAGAGAGAGAGAGAGGAGATGGCTACCGCCCTCATTTGCAGAGCCTGTGAAATGTGAGATCGCTAACATCTCACACCCCTACGGCATTTATAATTGCTATGGGTTACTTTACTTTATAGGAGCATTAGGGAGCTTCAAATACAGCAGATTGTATTAAGAAAAACGGACTTGCTCTGTGGATATGTTAAAATTCCAACGAGAATAAAGAAGGAAACATGGATATACTGCCCTTGTCATTTGGCTGTCATGGGCAACGAAAGAGTTGACACATTGGGGATAAAGACATGTTGAGTGACGAAAAAATGAGAAGAGACTGGGATGAAGTAATTACATCAGTCATGAACCACAAAATGATGAAGATGACGATGTGAAGGCTACATGTTCAAAGAATGATAGAAATAAGAGTGATCAAGTCGTAGGGGAGAAAGTATATCTTCACTGGAAAGACCAGAATACCCCATAACTAACAACTGACTGGGACACTGGGTTTATATAACGTTTGGTGCACAACGCAGAATGGTAAGCAGAGATTTAATGGTAATGCACCGTGTACTGGGATGCTGGATCTTAATCAAGAAACAAGATAACACAATAAAACAAACATATACTCTTCCTAGATACAAGTTAACACAAGGCCGCGTCGTGCTATGATGCTGAGAGGCTGTAGCAATTGGCGGCACCAGGCAAAATATATTGAATGGGAGGCATTTCTAAGCAAAACATTTGAAGACGGGCGGCATTTCGAAGACTTGTATCATACTGAGAAAATATATCAGAAGACATGCATATGCTTAGAAAACCTACCCTAAGATTGAGAATATACTGAGAAAAATTACCTTAAGATTTAGATCATACTAAGAAAATCTACCCTAAGTGAGAACTTACTGAGAAAACCTACCCTAAGTGAGAACATACTGAGAAAATCTACCCTAAGTGAGAACATACTAAGAAAACCTACCCTAAGTGAGAACATACTAAGAAAATCTACCCTAAGTGAGAACATACTAAGAAAACCTACCCTAAGTGAGAACATACTAAGAAAATCTACCCTAAGTGAGAACATACTAAGAAAACCTACCCTAAGTGAGAACATACTAAGAAAATCTACCCTAAGTGAGAACATACTGAGAAAACCTACCTTAAGATTTAGATTACACTGAGACAACCTACTCTAATACTTAGGTTACACTAAGAAAACATACCCTAAGATAGAGAATATACTGAGAAAACCTACCCTAAGACTGAGAACATAATAAGAAAATCTACCCCAAGACTCATCTACAGGTCTATTACAGATCTACTTATTACAGATCTATCTGTCTGTCTGTCTGTTCGTCCATCTATCCATGAGTTCTCTGGAGATGGCAACCGTGTGTGCTGTCTGTAAGCTTGATCTTGTGGATTCTTTTATTTTTGTGGCCCATCTTTTACATGGTCTGCCTGTGGCTTTATATCCGTGATTTCTACATGTCATGGCCATCTGTGGCATGCTGTCTGGATGTAGTCTGGAAGTGTGTGAAGACCACTTGATCTATTGTCTTTTGATGTGTTACAATACTGAGATTGTTTTGGGATGTGTTCGATGTTATAGTTTGTAATTCTATCTCTTAATGACACTCCGAGTATTCTTCGTAGACATGCCATTTCTGCTGTCACTATCTTTCTTTTGTCTTGTGCTGTCATTGTCCAGGTTTGACACTGGTAGCATAGTGATGGAATAATACTAGTCTTATATAATGCAACTTTAGTGTCTATGTTTACACTGTATTCTTAAAAACATCTGTCATCTGTCGAAAGATCTGATATATTTTTTTTGTTGCATCTATTTTGTATATCTTTACTGTTTTCCCCTTCAATTGATATAATGCTTCCTAAGTAAGTGTACTCCTTTACCTGTTTAAGGTGTTTATTATCGATGGAGATAGTGACATTTCTTCCATTATCTTTGATGTTAAACAGTTTATGGTATAACAATATTGGACTAACATCCGAGGTTGAAATAGACGTACACCACCACAAGAAGTGATTATTTACTATAAGGAATAGAACACAACTCAGAAATAAAGGAATCTAAAAACCGGTACGTTACCTCTATGATTGGATCTGCACTATCGAATGTATTTAAAAAAAACTCGTGATGCTGTGTGGTACTGAAACTCATTGCTCCTATTTGTACATCGTCGGGTCCAATAGAAAAGCTGCTTACAAAATTGACCAGAAAACCTTTTACTTTTTCAAAGCTGCCATTTGTGATACTGTTTGACGAGTCAATATTGATAATAACATCTACTTTGAGGCGTTCTGTGCAAGTACCAGCTGTGGGTAGAACAAAAATAATAATCAGACACTCTTTCATTTATGGTAGAAAACATCCAAACAAAAAAAACAGAATTATAATGTCACAACATAACTATTTGTTAAATAGAACGTTACGACGATGCTGACTTTATCATTCAGAGATACGCTGTTGTTAGCGCACTGAGTTTGCATATCAGTGGTCATGGTTTCATTTGATGTGAGGTGGAAATTCCACCCAATTGAGGTGAAAATATCTTTCAGACTGCAACGGCTCATGAATCGACCCAGCCATAATTGAGTATTGAATCAGTCCAGAAAGTAAAGACTGCGAGGGAGAGAAGATGGCTACCGCACTCATTTAGCAGAGCATCTGAAATGTGAGATCACTAACATCTCACACCCCTACGCTTGTTAAACGCTATGGCTTAACTTTACTTTATGCCGTTGCTCATTGGAATAAAACGGCATAAGACAGAATTAACCTATATAACCATTACTTTCAACAGTGATATAAAGAAAACTTGCAATATTTGTACATGCATACCGACATGATTTTTTGTTGAAAACAATACTACAAGAATCAGTAGAGGGTGGATGATGCAAAGGGGAAAATGGAAACCATGAACAGACAAAATGAAGGACGATTTTACCTCACTCATCCATATCGTTGAAGATAGAAATCGATGGACGACATTGTGTTGATACATCCAGTGTGCTACCATTACCATCCTGACGAACTATGGACTTATGAAGTGAACTGTACCCCTTGTCAAGTATTATTCAACAATATATGTTATTGTGAATCAGTTAATCGATTATGCCTGATGCTGATTTAAATGGGTCACTAGTATCTCTGTAAGTCCTTATATTCTGTGTTGATACCATTTTAAGTTGGTTTCTTTGTTCCATGCCATGATGTGAACCCAATCAGTAGTTTTTTGTTTGTTTTTCCTCTGCCTATACTCATTTTGATATTTCTGGTGTTACCGACTGTTCAAAAAATGGACAATAATTCAGAAAGACAAATACATAAATTATAAACTTACACCAATCTTGAAACAAATATATCCAGATGGAAACCAATGAATATCATGAATTCAATCTTCATACCAACATTGCGTAATCAATGACATACATGGACACTAACTAAAGAATAAGAGTGAAAGTTTCCTACGTGTGAATTTAGATGTCTAAGAACAGCAACAAATTGAGCACGAAGATTGTGAGAAATGAAGAGATTAACCCCCCCAAAAACAGTTGAAATTTGGTCTGCGGTCAAATAAGTTGAAATTTGGTCTGCGGTCAAATATGTTGAAATTTGGTCTGCGGTCAAATATGTTGAAATTTGGTCTGCGGTCAAATATGTTGAAATTTGGTCTGCGGTCAAATATATTGAAATTTGGTCTGCGGTCAAATATGTTGAAATTTGGTCTGCGGTCAAATATGTTGAAATTTGGTCTGCGGTCAAATATGTTGAAATTTGGTCTGCGGTCAAATATGTTGAAATTTGGTCTGCGGTCAAATATGTTGAAAAAAAGATTCTAAAATAGTTCGGTCACTTAATGAAAATGAACCCTTATTGACCAGCAGCAAGAGAATACAGTATGATGATGGAAACAATAAGATTTAGATTAAGACCAAGAAAAAGATGGATTGAAGGAGTTACAAACGTTCTGAGACGCCACAATGTTACTACACCATACCGTGACCATACATACCCTAGTCCGAAAAGCACTCACGTTCAATCCTTTGACATTAAAAAAGAAGAGTAAAAACAATAGATAGACTAAATGTTCAAGCATTGTTCTTCTCTATCACATGACTTGTCAATCTGACTGGTTTTGCTTCTAACTGTTGCTATGACAGGTGAATCCGACTGGTTGTTTCAGCTGTTATGTCGTGTGCTATGTCGACTGGTTACTTCTGCTGCTATGTCGTGTGAATTTGACTGGCTACTTCTGCTGCTATGTCGTGTGAATTTGACTTGTTGCTTCTTTTATTATAATACAAGCAAATGGCTTGGCATTTCGCCAAGAAGATCGATATCGAGTCTTCCGTTTTTTAACTTATTAAGTGAGACTGATGTAAAACTGTAAAACATGACCTGTTTTACATGAAAGATCGACTTGTTTTACGTTTACTTACGTAAACACAATGTCGATCATATTTACAGTGAACTCATAAGATCTCAGATTATAGTATATGTATAAACATAAATTAATTCTCATACTATAATGTATGTGTATAAGCATAAATTCACAGACTATAATGTATGTGTATAAACATAAATTAATTCTCATACTATAATGTATGTGTATAAACATAAATTAATTCTCATACTATAATGTATGTGTATAAGCATAAATTCACAGACTATAATGTATGTGTATAAACATAAATTCACAGACTATAATGTATGTGTATAAACATAAATTCACAGATTATAGTGTAAAATAATAAAAATTATATACAAGATAGTTTAAGCATTCAACCTTTACGTCTATTTCAAGAAAATACAAGACAACAAGTAACAATAATGGCACTATTATAAAATCATTAGACTGTAGACATTTAACAGCAGTGGCATCCGATGTAACAATGTGGTTAAGTATGCACAAGTATTGTCCCTCCCGTAGTCGTAACCTTCGATAACAGTTACCATGTTGTTCCGACGGGCCGACGTTGTGCTTGAATTAGTTATGGACACGACGTGGGTAGGCGGAGCAACAAAAAAACCTGTCGCAAAGACCAGAATTGTGCACTGATGTCGACGTCTGTTTCAGCGGCATGAAACTCAAAACACCATCGAGTCGGATGGCTCTGAGACAGAGGGCGGAGTACTTATGGGAATGTCCCATGTGCTGTGAGGCCAGTTTCTAATCAAGAACCAAGAAGTATTGTCACTTGAGTATTCCCACATTAAACAAATGAGGGAAATGAGAACCAAATAAAACAAGTATACTTGAAAACAACATGAACGACACCGCAACACAGGACCCTAACCCAAATAAAAATAAATACAATTCTTCTTCTTCTCGTTCGGAGTTTGATATGTCTACACATCAAGTCCAGTTTTCTTAATAAATGCTGCTGTATTTGAAAGCTCCTCAGTGTTCCCATACATCTTTCTGTGAATATCCATCTCTGTGGGCCAAAGTTCTTCCCTTAACTGGTTTAGTGTATTGCAATCTTGCATTATATGTTCAGCAGCCTCTGCTGCCTGCCCACAAGGACACATACGTGATGGGAGCAGTTTAAGTCTATTTAAGTGGCTGTATGTCTATTACATGTGGATCTATTACATTTGACCTTAATACCGATCATTCATACGTTTAGATATGTACGTGTTTAGATATCTATGTGTTTAGATATGTACGTGTTTAGATATGTACGTGTTTAGATATGTACGTGTTTAGATATGTACGTGTTTAGATATGTACGTGTTTAGATATGTACGTGTTTAGATATGTATGTGTTTAGATATGTATGTGTTTAGATTTACGTTTAGATACGTATACGTTTAGATTTACGTTTAGATATTTATGCGTTTAGATTTACGTTTAGATATTTATGCGTTTAGATTTACGTTTAGATATTTATGCGTTTAGATTTACGTTTAGATATTTATGCGTTTAGATTTACGTTTAGATACGTATACGTTTAGATTTACGTTTAGATATTTATGCGTTTAGATTTACGTTTAGATATTTATGCGTTTAGATTTACGTTTAGATATTTATGCGTATAGATTTACGTTTAGATATGTATGTGATTAGATTTACGTTTAGATACGTATACGTTTAGATATGTATGTGTTTAGATTTACGTTTAGATATGTATGCGTTTAGATTTAAGCTTAGATATGTATGCGTTTAGATTTACGTTTAGATATGTATGCGTTTAGATTTACGTTTAGATATGTATGCGTTTAGATTTACGTTTAGATATGTATGTGTTTAGATTTACGTTTAGATATGTATGTGTTTAGATTTACGTTTAGATACGTATGTGTTTAGATTTACGTTTAGATATGTATGTGTTTAGATTTACGTTTAGATACGTATACGTTTAGATATGTATGCGTTTAGATTTACGTTGAAATATGTATGCGTTTAGATGTAAGTTTAGATAGGTATTTTTTAGATTTGCGTTTATATATGTATGCGTTTAGATTTCCATTTAGATATATGCTTAAAGTATACTTTTAGATTTCATCTAAAAACCGATCATTCATGTGTTTATATATATATATATATATATATATATATATATATATATATATATATATATATATATATATATATATATATATATATATATATATATATATAATATATATATATATATATATATATATATATATATATATATATATATATATAATATATATATATATATATATATATATATATATATATATATATATATATATATATATATATATATATATATATATATTCACGTTCACCCCTCCATCCTTGTTGAGTCTCACGACATATTTGTGACAAGTACGTCTAACCACTGGAGGTGGTCTGTTTATTACTCACCGGTTAAAGTCCCGCAGGCCAGGAATACCAAGATTCCGATAAACACAAAGACCTTCATGATTATTGTATCTGTAACAAATTAAGAAAATTGAAATAATGTTCCTCAGTGGCATTGCCATTGTTATCAAAAATACATTCACACTTGAAGGCAATACTACATAAGTAAGTGTCTTTTTACCACCTTGAGAGTACGTTCAGTTACTCAGACGTGATTACTCAGACGTGATTACTCAGATGTGGTTACTCAGACGTGATTACTCTGACGTGATTACTCAGACGTGAATACGATAAACTTGACTATATTTGTTTTCAATAGTCGGAGATTGACTATACAATGTTCTGGACAAGACAATATTCTATAAGATAAAGTTCAACCAGACAATGTCCTACATTGTAGGCTACTTCCTGTGGATGAAATTATTATGTACGAAATCGTTTTCTGTCAATGGAACTACCTCCAATACCTACAGAGTTGCCACATTTTATTTTCGTGGTGTATGTCCCGTTGCCCCCACTCATGTGATAATTTCATGTCTTATCTAAATTTGTTACAGCAGTCTACCAAATAATCCAATTGTTGACACAGAGATTCATGTCATCATATATTGCACATTTGATCTTTTGAAACAGGCAGTATACTAAGTGAATGAGAATATCAGATGTATAATCATTGCAGTTCTTCAATACATCTAACAGACCAATTGTGACATAGTTTCCTATTAATCTAACAGAGCAATGAGGAAATAGTTGGCAATTAATCTAACAGAGCAATGATGACATAGTTTCCTATTTATCTAACAGACCAATGATGACATAGTTTCCTATTTATCTAACAGACCAATTATGACATAGTTTCCTATTTATCTAACAGACCAATGATGACATAGTTTCCTATTTATCTAACAGAGCAATGATGACATAGTTGCCTATTTATCTAACAGACCAATGATGACATAGTTGGCACAGACGTACACTCTACTCTTCGTCATGAACCCTCGACTTCAGCTGAATGTTGGAGTCTCCAAACAACACATGTTGCATGATTCATCACTATCAACAGCGGTTTATGCGGACCTGCAAGCTGTGCTATTTTGTCTCGGGGAAATACATTTGATTCAAGTTCTTCAAAACACATTAGACGTTACACGTGTATTCAAACTACTGAATCCCCATTTTATGTATGTGCACTGAGCATCAAGCTATCACATTCATGTAATAGAATATATATGAATATTGATGTGCATCATCCATATTGATTCGATATTTAACAAAATATTGATTATTTGATATTTAATATTGTCTATTGTCTGTCCCCAGATGAATGTTGGTTGATCGTATTCACACTTGCTGTGGAGTGAGAGCTTAAGATGTCGTTCCAAGACCAGAGGTATTTAATAAAATACTTATTATTTGATATTTAATAAAATACTGATTTTACGTTTTCTATACCACATTCAACTTTGTCATGGCAGCCATAGCTATTTTGAAGTTTATGTCTTCTTGATTTCCACCATATAAACGTGTTAGTTTCATCACTGGGATTCAATGTATATGTATTTCTATACGGTCTCTGTTCTGGATAATCATAACCGCGACCTCCACTAATCTTTATAAATTACATAGAAAAGTAGCAGGGATTATATCTATATAAAATGATAGAAAAGTTGCAGCGATGGCTTCTATATAAAGTACATAGAAAAATTGCAGAATTGAATCTATATAAAGTACATAGAAAAGTTACAGGGATTGTTTCTAAAGTACATAGAAAAGTTGCAGGGATTGTAACTTTATAAAGAACATAGAAAATTTGCAGGGATTGTTTCTATATAAAGTGCATAGAAAAATTGCAGTAATTGTGTCTATATAAGGTACATAGAAAAGTTGCAGTGATTGTGTCTATATGAGGTACATAGAAAAGTTGCAGTGATTATTTCAATATAAAGTACATAGAAAAGTTGCAGCGATTTTATATATATATATATATATAAAGTACATAGAAAAGTTGCAGCGATTTTATATATATATATAAAGTACATAGAAAAGTTGCGGATTTTGCATGTTGATGATGATGATGGTGTTCCTCCTTCGCAAGTAAATTAATCATGACATGAAAAAAAATAAACATATGTGACGAAATATTATGAAAAGAACCCAAAAATATGATTTTGTTTATTTTTGTTTAGGTTTGTGAGTACGTAGTTGTCCGAGGATTCCGATTTGTGCCAGGAAAAATATATTTCAGTGCGTGCATGTGTGCAGACGGTTCCGAGTAAGAAAGTTTTCACATCTTTCCTTCCGTTTCTTGTCTGTTGTAGATTACCTGCAGTTCATTTTCCTGTTCAAATTTTGTAGAGCCATTGGTGATCTGAGTGTGCCAAGCTGAGAGATCAAGATCTGTAGTCTCCTAGAGGCTGGGACCAATACTGCAGTGTTTGAGAGATTTCTGTAAGTAATCCTTGAAGCGCTTTCTCTTCGCTTGAACGTTTACCATCGCACATCTCCCCATAGAACAATCTCTTTGGAAGACGCTTGTCTGACTACGGACGACGTGGCCGGTACAGAAGAGTTGGGACCTAATCAAATGGGCATGGATGCTTTTTATAAGGACGTTTGAATATATTCGGTGTCTGATATTTCATCATGCCAACGTACTCCCATGAAACTTCTCAGACACCGAAAGTGAAAAGATTTGCATCTTTATAAATTACACAGGAAAGTAATATTTGTTTGCATCTTTATAAATTACATAGGAAAGTAGCATTTGTTTGCATCTTTATAAATTACACAGGAAAGTAGCATTTGTTTGCATCTTTATAATTACATAGGAAAGTAACATTTGTATGCATTTTTATAAATTACACAGGAAAGTAGCATTTGTTTGCATCTTTATAAATTACACAGGAAAGTAGCATTTGTTTGAATCTTTATAAATTGATTCGCTTTCTGTATCTATGTTTACATGTTTGCATGCACTGACGTATATTTTGGCCCATAGCACTATCACATATCTTACTGTGTCAATGAAGTTATACTACAAAATTGTGCTAAACTACGAGTGCATTTTAAAATATAATCTTCTGCACCGTTCGTTCTCAAACTCCGGAAAATTTGCAAGATGCAGTCCTGAATATGAAATACCGTGTGTCGACGTTTATAGCTTGGATTGAATAACTGCCGATTTCGGTTACCACATTCGACATCAGGCATGGTGCAATTCAACCATGCGAAAACTCTTGTCGATATCACAAACAAGTCATAGCCTTGCTGTTATCTGATGTTTATTATTCGTTCCAGTGTATCTCTGTTTTTTTCCCAATGAATCCAGAGTATTCCTTTGTTAGAACTTTATCTGACTTAGCTTTTAATCTATTGAGAAATATATAATACACCTCTTTGTTGGAATAAGTAATCAGATTTATAGTTATATAATTTCTTATTTACTTCTTGCTAAAAACATTCTTGCTAAAAATACAGTGCTGAATCTCGTCTGCATGAAAATTGACGACACGCCTATGATTTATAACTTTTCATTTAATCGTTAAACAAATTAACGTAAATTGCATTCTAAATCCCAGAACATTACAGAAATGTACGGATCTAAGAAAACGACATCAACTGTCGAATTTTACATGACAACATCATATGGTCAGGTAATATGTAAGAATTTCATGCAAAAATATTCATGTTATTCCACTAGCTGATTATTGAGATACTAATAAGCAATCGTTTTGAAAAGCACACAAACTATTTACGAATAATACTTTCATGAATGAAGAATGATATGTCGACCAATACGTTAACAAAACAGTAACCACTGGAGGCAATGAAAGCAATTTCGCGTTAATTGCCTGGATTTACAAATCTAATTTAGCTTCAGGACTTAAGGTCACTAATGTTTCTGGAAACTGATGAACATAAAATGGAATGATCTCGTCACAAATAGTGATTTAATAAACAAAACAGACCAAGAATATGTGTCAAACGTCATAATAAAACGTCATAATAAAACGTCATAATAAAACGTCATAATAAAACGTCATAATAAAACGCAGATGAAAGTACATGGGTCACGATTTATGACTAGATTAAAGCTAAATAAGACATCAAGTCCTTATTTGGAGACCTGACGGTAAAAGAAAAAGTGAGAGGCCTAAAGCAATATAAAAACATAATACTTTAAGACGGGGAAATAATAAGCTGGAAGACCATGCACGAACTAAAATTACAGAGAGCGTACCGCAATACACGGAGAAACAAAACGTAAAACGGTCTTAGAGAGAAAGGGCTTGTCTTGTCAAACATAATCTTTGATTTACTAATTATTTAAAATGAAATGAAATATTAGTGCAGACTTACTGTGCTATTAGATGGTGGGCAAGTAAGATTGTGCTAGTTGGTGCAGACTTACTGTTATAATAGATTGTCGACAAGTAGGAAAGTGCTAGTTGGTGCAGACTTACTGTGCTATTAGATGGTCGACAAGTAGGAAAGTGCTTGTTGGTGCAGACGTACTGTGCTATTAGATTGTCGACAAGTAGGAAAGTGCTAGTTGGTGCAGACTTACTGTGCTATTAGATTGTCGACAAGTAGGAAAGTGCTAGTTGGTGCAGACTTACTGTGCTATTAGATTGTCGACAAGTAGGAAAGTGCTAGTTGGTGCAGACTTACTGTTATAATAGATGTTATAATCTGCAGCATCTGTCAGCAGAAACACTGATGAATTTATTGAGACAAGGATCATATAACCTAAGGAGTTGTCCGGTGTTCGATGATGATAGCCTGTAGTCATCGCTGATAACTCAAAGTTTGAATTTATCAAGTTGTTGCTGCAAATAAAACGGCAACACACACACCCACTGCATTCGCTTGACTGCGTCTTGTCGGAAACTAAGATGGGACAATGCCCTGCCTCGAAGATGATAAGCTGGCGTTTGAGAGTGAACATTTATATAATACTAGTTCAAAGTTTGAGAGTGAACATTTATATAATACTAGTTCAAAGTTTGAGAGTGAACATTTATATAATACTAGTTCAAAGTTTGAGAGTGAACATTTATATAATACTAGTTCAAAGTTTGAGAGTGAACATTTATATAATACTAGTTCAAAGTTTGAGAGTGAACATTTATATAATACTAGTTCAAAGTTTGAGAGTGAACATTTATATAATACTAGTTCAAAGTTTGAGAGTGAACATTTATATAATACTAGTTCAAAGTTTGAGAGTGAACATTTATATAATACTAGTTCAAAGTTTGAGAGTGAACATTTATATAATACTAGTTCAAAGTTTGAGAGTGAACATTTATATAATACTAGTTCAAAGTTTGAGAGTGAACATTTATATAATACTAGTTCAAAGTTTGAGAGTGAACATTTATATAATACTAGTTCAAAGTTTGAGAGTGAACATTTATATAATACTAGTTCAAAGTTTGAGAGTGAACATTTATATAATACTAGTTCAAAGTTTGAGAGTGAACATTTATATAATACTAGTTCAAAGTTTGAGAGTGAACATTTATATAATACTAGTTCAAAGCGCAAAAAAAGATAAAAAACAACTGTTGATGTGGACTTGTGGGCTGAAAAGAACCTACAGTCATAACTCTGAAAACAATGTCGGATATTTAGAGATCGACGTTCCACAACGAAACAAAAACTAAATAATAAAACGTAAACAACAATCTTGCAAAATCCAACAACAACACATGTATACTTACTAATCCAGAGACTTGGAGTCGGTCTGAGAAGAAAACTCAGAGTAAATCAGTAGTCGTGGTAGCCTTCTTAAATACACATTTACTTCATCATCTGACGCATGGCCAGTACAAATGAATAATGAAATCAAATTAACTTGTATATTTCTTTGCTCTTTGTATTCTCGCCAACTTGCTTTATACGGTTGACATAGCACACTGTATACCCTTCATATCAATAGGCATCAGACCTAATTTCTTTTCAATGAATATTTTCTTGCACATTCTATAAATGTATGATTATTTTGAGCTGCCTCTATTACTTTCATCTACTCCATAATTTTTCTTTTCGTCAACGATTGATTCTCCAATCCATTACCTTATATTTTCACGCTGTGATAAATTAAAAGCAATTCTCTAAGTCATAGAGAATTCTTGTTGAACCCATTTAGTGTCAAGATTGGGGAATTGTTTTCCAAGTCAAACAATTCGACAACCTAAGACAATTTACTCGACCAACTATGGTAATAAAGACAATGTTCAATGAACCGTACCAAATACAGGACACAATATTACCAGGGCGTGCATGGGATATGGTTGCAGCCATATCTTACAGAATGCAGTCAAAAACAAGGTAGCACAGTAGCTGTTTCAAGAAAACATAAAGATGTTGAAGTAGTCCCTTGATTATACCATTGAAGTGAAACTTAGGTATGTCGTCTTAATTCAATATTTTTAGGTAAAGTAGTCGCGTGATTATACCAGTGAAGTGTACTTTGGTATGTTGTGTTAGTCCAGTATATTTTGATGACCAGAGACATATTGATTCGGCAACAAATAAACACATTTGCAGGTTATCCATAATCTATTATGGCACTGGTGAAGCGGCGCAACCATCGTAACTTTCAAAAACTATTTTGCAAGGAACAATTGATAGTGGAAGGAGGGATCAAGGCATCGTCCAGACATGATTTTTCTACATTTGTCTGAATGACTGTAGATATAATTTATTGTAAAGCTATTTGTGATGTCTTTAGTATAACACAAATCAGAGTTTGACTGCTTAATAGTATTATTATTATTATTGTTACTATTATTATTATTATTATTGTTGTTATTGTTATTATTATTATTATTATTATTATTATTATTATTATTATTATTATTATTATTATTATTATTATTATTATTATTAGACATCAGATATTGCATTCATGGAAAATTATTCAACCTTCAGCCGCTTCCAGCAAAAACCAGAAAGATCCCGCATCACCGGGAAACTCCTATTCGCTGATGGCTTTGCCCCAACTACCAACTAAAGCTCATATACACAGTATTATAGACATATTCTCCAAAGACTGTACCAACTTTGGACTTACTATTAATATTGAGAAAGCAGAAGCCATGTTACAACCAGCACCTATCACATCTATCACGAGCACTGCTTACATGTAAAGGGCATAGCACTGAAAGTTGTGATTAGATTCACATATCTAGGTAGTAGTATCGCAAAGTGCCAACGTTGATGTGGAAGTGTATACCACTATCTTGAAGGTTAGAAGCACTTCTGACAGACTGTGCGCAAATTTTTGGCATAGAAATGATAATAATATAAGACTCAGCTGAAAGTTGACAGAGCGATGGTACTTCAAGTGCTTTAGTACGCTGGTGAAACACGGAATTTGTATATATAACATAAGAGGAAGCTCAATCACTGTTCCACAGCTTGTCTCCGAAAAAGTGTGAACATCAGATGGGAAGACAAGATTCCAGTTGCAACTGTCATTTGCGGATCTGGTATGACTAACATTGACACTATTCTGATGCAGACATATTTTGTTGGATAAGTCATCTGGTATGCGTGTGAAATCCTTACCTGCAACCGATACTTTTCTATGGTGAGTTACAGAAGGGTATATGTTTTAATGGTGGCCAAATGAAGCGCTACAACGACTCGTTAATGACCTAACTGAAAGCCTTTGAAATAAACCAAGATACATGGAGAGTATTATCACAAATATATGTATGTGTGCATGCGTGTGTGCGTGCGTGCGTGCAAGCGTGCGTGCGTGCTTGGGGGCTCATCCATCACAAGTGATGATGATCATTTGTTACATTCACTTTTGAAAAATGCAGTTATAATTATGTCCATGCTTAGTAGTTGTAGTTCGCAGATGGCTATTAAGCCTTATTCGAGATATAAATGTAATTGGACAGTTCGGGCATGGAATGACCACTCTAAACGGATTATGATCTATCCGAGAGTTTCTAGGTACTTTCCGCTGTTGAACTGCTGCATTTCTCCTTTTTTTCACAAGAATATGTGCTCTTTTTTACTGTAGTCATGTATATCTTTTTTGTGTAAGTTCTTCCCATGTGTCTTGGTCTATGTCAAATGCTTTTGGTGAGGTCTTTAACGTGTCATTGTAGCGCTTCTTTTGGCTACTTTAAGATCATGCACCCTTCTCCAGCTCACCATAGAGAAGTATCTTTGGCAGGCGTAGGTCTGGCATACGTACCAAATGACCTGGCAGCGGATTCGTACAAATATAGAACAAATGTCGCTCTACAGTAAAAAAAAAAAAGGCACAACATCTTGTTAAAAGAGTAGAAATGCAGCAGCTCAACAACAGAGAGCAATTAGAATGTCTGGGTAGACCACAACCCATCTGCAGTAGACATCACATGCACGAATTGTCCTAGGACATTTGCGGCAAGAATACGTCAACAAACTCATAGCCAAGGACATATCTAACTGAATCTCACACGTAAATGTTCCAAATGGTCATTATTACTTGTGATGGAAGAACAACAGTTGTATTCATATTGATAATAATAATAATAATAATAATAATAATAATAATAATAATAATAATAATAATAATAATAATAATAATGCGTTCTTAAGAAGTCGCAGGTGTTACAATGCCTTGTCCTCAAAGTGTATTTTTTAAACAGATCCCTTTGATTAGCTCTTAAAGTTACGGAGCAACGTGCTATTGGTGGCAGTCGAGGCAGGTGTGAACCGCTTCGTTGTGATGGACAAAGCACATATTGGATACCTAGAGTACAATGTAGAAAATTCTTTGCGTCTTTTTATCATTAGGGTCACCCCGTATGTGTCCACACCCTTCATTAGAGTCAACCCCTTATGTGTCCACACCCTTCATTAGAGTCAACCCCTTATGTGTCCACACCCTTCAGTAGATTCTACATATTACGTGTCCACACCCTTCATTGGAGTTACCACTTTACGTGTCGACACTCTTTAGTAGATTCAACATTTACCTGTCCACACTGTTCATTAAAGTCAATATACAATATATTACCTGTCCACACCCTTCATTGAAATCAACATTTTATGTGTCTACACCCTTCATTGAAATCAACATTTTATGTGTCCACACCCGTCATTGAAGTCAACATTTTATGTGTCCACACCCTTCATTGAAATCAACATTTTATGTGTCTACACCCTTCATTGAAGTCAACATTTTATGTGTCCACACCCTTCATTGAAATCAACATTTTATGTGTCCACACCCTTCATTGAAGTCAACATTTTATGTGTCCACACCCTTCATTGAAATCAACATTTTATGTGTCCACACCCGTCATTGAAGTCAAAATTTTATGACGACCTGGTTGGCGTGTTTAACGGGAGCATGGCTGCACAGCTACCTAATGCCACTAAAGAAACCCAATAAAAACCACGCCCAGATCAATGGCTACCGAATCATAACTATGCAGAACACCATAGGCAAACTGATTGATAAGATTTTAGCACAGCACCTCGCTCGAGAACTGGAAGAGAGTTGCATCTTTCCGGGCACACTCGGAGGATACAGACGTCAAAAAGAGACATTGCGCAATGCCGCTGTTTTCGCCTACCATGTATTCGAGGGTTTCCATGCGGGTCTGGAAACGTGTGCTGTCGCGATTGACTTGGAGGACGCGTGTAACAGAGTGCCGTTCGAATACTTCATCAACACTCTCTTGCTTTTTAATGTCGACCCTTTTGTCGTCAGATGGATATCATCGACAAAACCTACGGTTACATTAGATAACTATTTACAATAAAAGAAATATGGAGGTTCTGGTTCTGTGAATCTCAACTTCTAAATCAACTGTGGTAATGGCCATCCTACGCTGGGCTTTAGGAAAGGGAAGCACTGGTGACAAATTGATAAGAACCACTGATATATGTGATGAGATAGATACATCTACATCGAGACCTTCTTAGTTCCATGGTGATACATTAGCCAGAAAATCAGGGGCGTTTCCCTGACTTAGTGGTTAAGCCGTTCAATTTGTGCTACCGGTGGTTTTTTTGGAGATTGTTATTGATTATCGCATGAAGTTACGTAGCTACGAATCATGAATGGTGCTCTCTGCAGGCGGTGAGTCACTTCGTTGAGATGAACGCAGTACATATGGTATAACCCGAATACAATGAAGTCGATCCTCAATGCCATTTTAGGCTGTTTATTATTGTCCCATTAATCTTGAGTCGTGGCTGTCCTAATATCTGCTAACAAAATGTGCAAACTTTTAAAAAAGGCTGCGTGATAAAATACATCCTTGTTTTACTCCATTTTATTTCAATGTATGTAGAGTAGATATTCTTGTATATTGATGGAGTTTGTTACCAATATATATTTATTTTCAGTCTAATGTCTTATCTATCTAAACCCATGTCGTGGAGGCAGTCAACTAAATTTTCATTTTGTATTCTATCGAAGACCTTTCTGTAGCCTTTGTTACAAATGTAGATGTTTCTTTTGGTGTAAATTCGATATATTTGTCTAACATATAAGCCCCTATACATTATATATATATATATATATTATTTGTATGATATTTTATATTATTTATATTTGTATTAAAAAAATTTCGATAATTTTTTCCGATATTATTTATATAATTAGATATATAAGTAATCTAATATTACTTCATCAACAGGGACAAAGACCGCCCAAGACGTCGTTCGCCAAAATACATTCAAGAGTGCCTGTACATGTCACTAAAAGAGGCGGGACAGCTTGCTCAAGATCGCGGAGAATTAAAGAGATACATAGGGAATACTACGTTCTGGAAAGTGTATGTCACCTGATGATGATTAATCTAATATTAAGCTCAATTTGTTAGACAATCTAAAAAATTCTCCTAACCTTAACCTTCAGCACTCCTGTATGCACTGCAATATACCTTTCTGTGCACGAATCGGACTCATCGGACATCTACGAACTCACAAACCAAATTAGTTAATTACCAATTTATTATTATTATTATTTATTTTTTCATCGCATTTATTGTTTTTCATGTCATGCTCATCTTCGCTTGCGATGGAGGAACACCATCATCATCATCATCATCATCATCATCATCATCATCATCATCATCATCATTAGAACATCATTTTAACTCTATATTACTAATATCCATATGAGAGGTTCATTATAACGATAAACTTCAAATATGTTCATATTTTGTCGATACATTGAAGTGAATAGAAAATACTTTGTATCGAACTGCTATCATTTTTGTAAATGTTATTACCATACCTTGAGTGATTATGTTGAATCAGCTGTTCAAGATGTGCTTGACTGAACTCTACTGCAGTGAATAATGTTTGAGAAGCTTTAGTAAAAATAAATGAGAAATTATTTGGTCTTTTCATCAGGTTAGATTTAGCAGAGACAGCTGTGATATTATTGTTCCGAATACATTAAAAGTAATCAAAACATTTCATGTGATGCATAGAAAGGTTAGAGCGTTGGTCCTGCACCCGAGAGGTCCAGAGTTCGATCTGCAGTAAGGTCTTGGTTTTTTTTTCTGTGGGAGTGTAAATTTAAAAAAAACCAAACTCACCTTGAACATCACGTGTCGACAAAAAGGGCATTCGGCCTATATCACACAAGTCACTCGAATACTCTATGTCATTCCCTACCAGTTTCTCTTTCTCTCTTTTAAAATACAAAACAAAAAAACAAAACAAACATGAATTGATAGCTGTTGTATGTAAATTACTGCCTGAATCAGTACACCAATAATATTTATTTTAAATGCCATATTTCGTTGACGGGACGTAGCAATGTTTGCATGACCGCAGGGTTTTCAATATCGTCTATCACACATATGTTGTTTCTTTCTCTATGGATATACTGAAGTGAACGATAGTTTAAGGGCGGAGGTACATCTAGGAGACGGGTAGGGGTAAACAAAAAGTCATATTTACAAAACCGTTAAGTTACAGGGCTGCAACTTTCACAGTACATACCTGAATGAATACCCTATTATGTTAATGTAAATTTTTTCTTCAATGTGTTTTTCGAGGGAAGGTGAGCAAGAGATAGGCAGAGATACGAGTGGGAGAGAAACATCATGAGATGGACTGGTTACAGTCTGGCAGAGTGCACCACCGAGGCAAGAGATGTCCGATTTTGCAGGTCCGTTGCAAATAACGTTCGTTGCGGATGTACTTGACAATAAGCAATTTTCAAATTACCCTTTAGCAGAAGTGTTTCACATATCCTCACTTCCTGAAAATCATTTCACAATCAACCAATCCCAGATCACTTCCTGAAAATCATTTTAGAATAGACCAATACCAGATCACTTCCTGAAAATCATCCCACAATCAACCAATCCAAAATCACTTTCTCAAAATCTTCTCACAATCAACCAATCCCAGATGTTTTTCTCACCATCTCTTCTACCTTGCTCTGCATCCAGGGCCACAGAAATTTCATTATAATATAACACATTGCATTTAGTGGAGGAAAATATAGTAACATATACATAGCTGTCAACTTATTTTCCATGAATCCGTATTTTTAACAATTTATTTCCATATTCCAATAAAAACGTTCGTATTTAACCCCCCCCCCCCCCCACACCCCACACATTATTGTTTGTTTGTTTTTATTCATTAATACGTTTTAAGTAAAAACGTCACATTACTAGTCATTACTGAAAATGTAACACGAAATTACTTTTTATTTTATTTAAAAAAGAACACGCAAAAATTTCTAAACATTTTTGTGTGGAATATTTGTGTGGGGTTTTTTTGGGCTCGAAAGCCGTATCAATAGGAAAATTCGTACTGGTTGATATCTATGCATATTGATTCTAGTCTTCAGTGTATGTTGTTAAGTTTCCACATAATAGCGGGGCGTCTTGCTGAGAGAACATAATAGGTTGTGCCATATTTTACAGCTTTGCTGCGATGTCTGAACCTTTCGGCATCTCACACCGACTTAATCACTGCTTCTGGAACACTTTGACCCGATAAAGTTTGGGGCAGCCAACATCATCCTGAAAACTCCTTAATATCCTCTTACAACATGCATGGAAGGTGACAGTCGTGCTATTGCTAGATCGTGTTTCATGCTACCTCAACATACACAGATCATCCTGGGTAAAAAGTAAGGACTAAAACCACAAAAGAATATTTGTCTTTTTGTCATTTTTTCTTTAAAGAAAACAATATATTCTTGCCTTTGTAAATTGACTCCCCAATAATTTATTTTCGATAATATTTCCAAAGAACTCTCCCAATTTACAAACAAAACAGCTGCAAACGTGCAGAAAGGGCAGCTGCAACAGCTTCGATGAATTCATATGAAGCTAACCATGAATAAAGGAGTAATCAAGAGAAAATAATAATAATCTGCCATTCGCACTAAAATCTCCCACATGCAAGCAGTATACAAGCAATTTAACATCTAAACGTTACTTTCAAATTTCAATTATTCGAATGATCAGTCAAAAGCGTGGTCAATAACAAATATATATATATTGATTTGAGTTCACAGGGTTGCTCTACTATACAGATAGATAATATTTTGGCAATAATTTAGATAAAAAATTTCGATAATTTAGATAAAAAATGTGCTTGTTTGTTTTGGTAAGGACATACATAATATGTTCGTTTCTTTCTGTTTCTTACTCATTCTAGAATGTTATTTGTTGTATACAAAAGTACTCATTAATTGTGTTCATCGGGGTCATGAAATATAATATGCTATTTGCACACGAATAATGTGAAAAATGTGGATGAACGTAAATAGATCATTGTTACTGTAAGCAAAGTAGAAGTATTGTAGTGTAATGGGTATACTTGGTAATAATACAATTCTATGTGAGGTATTGATCTAATGAGGTTAAATGGACTGAACCTATTGACAGCTGGATCAGCAATCATTGATATAATGAGGTAAAAGAGAATTTGTTCATGGACCGTTAGATCAGCAACCATTGTTCTAATGATGTCAAATGGTTGGGCCCAGGGACCACTGGATCATTGAGTTAATCATTGAGTTAATGAAGTCAAAGAGAATGAGACGTTGGGACGCTGGATGGTTGGTTGGTTGCTAATTCAGAGGTCCATGCGCTCATTCCCTTTGACCCACTGCCATATTCATGTGTTTGTGAGCTGTTTTTTTTGTTCCATGTAAGTTGATCTATTTATCTTGCCTTGAGGGAGAAGCATTTTCCTGACATCATTCAACGCTGGACATTAAAAAAAGATGGTTAAAACAGTTTCATAGGGATGTGTGCACATCCGGCACCCTGGAGTGTGTTGTGGTTGTATTCTGTTCAGGTGAGTGGTAAAGCTGTACATGTTGTGTGCTCAATCGGAAGATGATACTCTGATCCTTCCTTCCCAGGAGGTTGATGCTGTCTTTAGGATTTTGGCTGGATATATATTAATATATTTCCCTCCTAGTGTTTCCATGGCCCATCTTTTCATCAAATGTTCTTTGTTCATAGATTTCAACATCATTTTAACTTTGTGCATTGTTGTTTGTGTAAATGGCTATTCTTGTTGTGCTCCCATCTTTGCTAGTCTGTCTATCATTTCATTGTATGTGAGTTGTCAGGAATTCACTTCATAACGATGCTGACATCATAAGATGTAATCAGCTGGTTGGCATGGTGATATATTTCAACTAGCTCAGGCTTACAATGTCCATCACATTCTAGTGCTTGAAGAGCAGACATAGAATCTGTGAAAAATCAAAATGTTTTCAACTTTTGATAGAATGGTATCAAAGATTGTGTTCAGGTGGTACAAGACAATTTCTAATGCTTTTATTTAGGTCTCATAACATCTCCCAACAAGAATTTAAAAAACTCATCGATGTTTTGTCTGGATATTCTATATAGGCACCATAACCTTCTTTGATGGTGGCTTTGAAAGTAAACCTATCAGTATAGACATGAATCCATTGTTCTGGGTAGGTGTCTATTGTTTTCTGTGTTGCTTTCATAAGACTTACTGGGTCCGAAGGTTTTGTTGCATTATCGCTTAAATGTGTCTTGACCTTTGGGAAATGTAAAGCATGCATGTGGTACTAAACATTTGTTTACTCTTTTCAGCTTTTGTCCGGAAGGTGACAGCTATCTTTTATTTCATTGAAATATCCGTGGACTGACTTTTGTTTTGTTGTGTGGTTCAGTTGCCAGATTTCTACATGTTGTTTATTTGGGTGGGCTTTGTTCATTCTTTTGCTTCTTTCATAAGCCTCCATTTCAGCTATATCGCTTCCCATCTCAGAGGTTTTACATTTGTATGTATCTCACATGCAGTTGGTGGTGTAGATTTTATTGCTCTACTAAGAATGAGCAGGGCTTGTTCTACACTCTGTCTAGTGATTCTACAATTGTTTTGGAGCAGGTTGTCAGAAGAGCACAGTTATATTCCAAAGCAGAACGTATGTAACCAAGATATAATCATGTGAGTGTATCCTTTGTATGATTCCCATGATGTGCAAGTAAGTCTTTTAAGTAGCATTAACCATTTCATTGCATGATTTTTGACATTTTCTACGGGCTTCTTGAGGGTGAGCTGTCAAGCAAGTGTGACTCAAAGATATGTGGGATGTTCTTCTCTTGGCAATTTCTGCATACCTGACCATAGACTATCTTCTTCTGGTACTTTATGATTCGTAGTAAAGATCGTATTGTTTTCGTACAGTTTATCTTCAGCTTCCATGTTTGACAGTACTCGAGCAGTATTCTCAACTCTCCATTTAGTTCTTTGACTGCACTTTCAGCATTTTAATTGTTCAGCCATATTGTTAGGTCATTAGAGAGCTTTTTTATCTTTGACATGCTTGGCTAGGTCATTAATTTACATGAGAAAGGTTCAGTTCAAAGAAGAAACATGTGGGAAGCCTTCCTCTAGAACCTCTTTAGATGAGATTGCATCTTTTATCTTTGTTTTTTTTCTTTCAATGAGGATGTATTTTATCCAGTTATATAACGTTTCACTAGATCCCACCTCAATCATCTTCATCAAGAGAACCTTTCTCCATACTCGATCATAAGTCTTTTGTTATGTCAAAGAATATGGTTATTTGTTACGTTTTCCAGCTGCTTTATTGAACTGTCTGAAGGATATAACCAGTTTGACAAATTTTCATCAGAGAAGTTGAAAAACGTGTAGAAAAGTATTCCGCCAAGACCAGCTTCTTGGCGAGGAAGTGGGCTGCAATTAGACCACCAGCTTCTTGGCGAGGAAGTGGGCTGTAATTAGACCACCAGCTTCTGTAAACGAAATCACGCCAGGCTCTATACATGAGATCAAATCATTACAGTATGTCCTAGAAAACAGGGGTGCTGAAGTCGGAAGCAACCACCAAAGAGGCTCACCTTATCAATCAGTATGCCATGAAACAGCCCTATTGGAATAATTTGTATCAATCAGTATTTGCAACAACCAAATGTGAATAATGTGTGTGTACGACTCGTAGTATTATATAGGAAGCGACTGCAACATGTGTGTACACAATGCTAGTGTGTCGTTGCACATCCATTGACATATTCGTGTTGGTAATGATCCGTGTTATTTTATCTATTTATTTTTGTTCCTTCAGCGGTGTATAGGACAGAAACCAGAGCTCTCCAGTTCGAGCGATGTGATGCTACTGTGTGTAATTCATGCATGTTGACACATAGTCCTACCCTCTTTGATGGTTGTTCTGCGAAGAGTTTCTCTTGGTCTTCCTCTTTTTCTTTGGCTTGTGCTACCAAATTTAATGCTTTTGCTATTCAGGGGACATTACTTCCAGAATATAGTCTACATTATTGATATCACGAACCTACAAGTAGTTATAATTGATTGTTGCGGTAATAAGACATGATGACATGTGGATATCATGCACCTACAAGTAGTTATAATTGATTGTTACAGTAATAAGACATGATGACACATAGAAGTGCTAATGTGTTTCTCAAGTAATGCATAATTCAATGTGAGTGTGTGTGTGTGCGTGTGTGTGCGTGTGTGTGTGTGCGTGCTGTTGTCTGTGCGTCCACCGACCGGGCTATATTCAAAGTAGATTTTTTAGAGATGTTGAGTAGTCGACAGCAGAAAACGTGATGACTCAAGGGGTACCATAGGAGCGGTTCTTGATGAAATCTCTTGTGGTGCATTCTGGTTTTGTTTCTATAAATCCCATATGCCCCTTGATTATATTATTTGCAAACTCATTACGATTATAGTCAATTTTACAGGTCAGAACCAATGTCATGTCTAGATAGTCGGATGTTTCTTGTCCTTCATTGTTTTTAAGTGGCCTTCATCCCTGTACATCCATTAGTCATACTGTTATGTCTGTGTATATGGCTATATTATCTCATCTACTTTGGTATTGTAGTTTCGTAGTCACAATTTTTCTACGTATATTGTTCGTATCAGTTCTTTACTCCTCTATTTTCTGTCCGTGGTATTCCAATAATCTTTCTGTAGCATGTAAGTTCAAAGACAATAATTATCTTTGCCACTAATTTATTAACCAACCTTGTTTTATTTATGCTTTAATAAATAATAATTAACACATTTTACTGTTTTTATTGTTTTTCCACTGTTTGTTTTGTAAATTCTTGATAAGAACTTAACTTCTCGAAACATTGAACATATTTTGTATATTGTTATTTGTATTTTATTCGTGTTTACACCTCATAGCACACTAGTGATAGTCTGTCAGTTGTCATCAAGTGAAATTTCTAAAACCCGTGTTTTACGTAAGTACTATTGTTTTATTTATAGCTGTAAATTGCTACTGAAAATATTCTTGTTCTAGTGAGATGCAACTTAAATTCGCATCTAGTGCCGTGCCAAAATTGTATCCTTTATCTCTGCAACTAGACAAAAGATAAAAACTGTAAGGAGTAGAAAAATGTTTATCACCACACGCAGGTTTTAAATTGCCGAAAATCAAGACACAATTAAGAGATAATGCAAAGAAAAGTTCCGACTCAGTAAGTCTTATGAAAGCAACACAGAAAACAATAGACACCTACCCAGAACAATGGATTCAAGTCTATACTGATGGGTCTGCCTTCAAAGCCATCATCAAAGCAGGTTATGGTGTCTATATAGAATATTCAGACAAAACATATGATGAGTTGTTTGATGCTTGTGGGGAGTTATGTTCTAACTATGAAGCCTAAATAACAGCACTAGAAGTTGTCTTGTACCACCTGAAGACCATATTTGTTGCTTTTCCATCAAAAGTTCAAAACATTGTTATTTTCACAGACTCTATGTCTGCTCTTCAAGCATTAGAATGTGATGGACATTGTAAACCTTAGCTAGTTTAAATATATCACCATGCCAACCAGATGCTTACATCTTATGATGTAAAAATTGTTTTGTAGTGGATTCCTGGCTACTCAAACACACCTGGCAATGACAAGGCAGACAGACTAGCAAAGATGGGAGCTCAACAAGAACAGCCATTTACAGAAACAACCATGCACACGGTGATGGTAAAATGTTGTCAAAATCTGTGAGAAAAGAAAATTGGATGAACAGATCAGTCATAGAAAACACTGGGAGGGAAATCTATAAATATATGAGAAGTCAAATCCTAACGATACATACATTATTTAACGAAACAAACCATTCATACATTATTTAACGAAACAAACCATTCATACATTATTTAACGAAACAAACTATTCATACATTATTTTAAAAAAACAACCCATGGACCGCTGGTTCAGCAACCAACCAACGAAACAAACCATACATACATTATGTAACGACACGAGCTTTGGTTAAAGGCATATCCAAGTCAGAATCAATGATCTTTAGTAGACTGCGTAAATTCACGGAATCAGTATGAAATCAAGCCTAATAGTAACAACTTTGAAAATGTGGATACACCTTCCTGTAATGAACCAGTAGTTTTATAAATCATATATATATATATATATATAACAAATACATACAACATTACAACATATGTTAATGTTAACAAGATAACATTTCTCAAGAACTTTATTTCAGGATATCAAGACAATAATAGTCTAGACAATGATAACTTTCTAATGTTTATAATCAATATGATATAATTTTATAGTGCCATGTTTCCTCTCTGATAATGTCTGACAGTCAAAGAAAGAATTGCAGATAATCTTGTTGCAGATTATCTTGTTGCAGATTATCTTGTTGCAGATTATCTTGTTTCAGATATCTTGAGTGATATCTTTAATTCGTCTATGAAGGTGCTGTAAATACACATGAAATTGTAATACTGTTAGTAACGATATATCAGCGTAGTTACATATGAAAGTATATACATTTAAATGTGATTACAGTATACAGATGGTTCTTAATATACATGAGTAATAAATATGGTAAATGCGTAACCCTGTGGATTTTACATTGGTTCTCAGTAGCCGTTTCCTTAAGGGAGACATTTTTGTCTTCGCTGAATTTTCCCACTGTGCTGAATCCTTTTCTTGTTCTGCAAAAATTAAAGCTTTCAGTGTGTGTGTTGTTTTATTGACACCAGAAAATATAGACCCCTAAAGCATGAATGGGATATATTTATAGCATACAGCATATATATATATATATATATATATATATATATATATATATATATATATATATATATATATATATATATATATATATATATATATATATGTATATGTATATGTATATTACACGGCGCTGGATTCTGGGATGGTCAGAGGAAATTAGAGAACACTCATTGTCAGACAATGCTGATTTTGATATGTTATGTTATGTTATGTTATGTTTTGATTTGTTCTCCACGGCCATAGGCAGTGCATAGGGCAGGAACCATAGCTTTCAATTTCTGTCTTTGTGGTGCCAGTGCTTTCAATTCCGGCGTGTTGTTTGTGTTCATTGACATGCCTTCCTTATTAATGGTTCTTCGTAGAGTTTCTCTCTTCTTCTTACTCCAGGTGGCACCCAATATAGTGACTGCTGGGGGAATTCTTAGGCTGTTCATTCTGAGAACATGGCCGATGTAAGTCCAACGCCTTTGTCTAATGAAGGAAGATGTATAGATTTGTTTGCTTTCCTTTCTTATAGTACTGTTAGATTTAAAGTCACTCCACTTAACATTCAGAATGGTACGTAGGCATTTGTTTTCAAAGGCGAATAGTCTCTTATCTGTGGTTTTTGTGGCTTTCCAACTTTCGCATCCATATGATAGAATACTGATTATGATAGCATGGTATTAAAGAGAGACTGCGAAGACCAAATAAGGGCGTTTTAAAAAGGGCGTTTTATGAAGACGTTTTAATAAGGGCGTTTTAAGAAAACGTTTCAATAAGGGCTTTGACTTACTATAGAGTGAAGAAGACTGTACTGGATGTGGTAAAGCTGGATGTGGTAAAGCTGGATGTGGTAAAGCTGGATGTGGTAAAGCTGGATGTGGTAATGCTTGATGTGGTAGTGTGTACATAATAACATATATGGTGGTAACAATAATTGAAGGGAGAAACTGTGTTTTTTTCTGGAGCGATCAGAAAATCACATAGTGAACATCTGATTGGGAACTTGAGTCTACATATTCTTAGATGATTGTCGGAACGGAGAGGGCAGCACTTATGGGAATGTGCGGTGTGCAATGATGCTGGTTTCTACTCAGGAATAAATAATTGAGTTAGACCAGTAGTACGGGGTGGCTTACCTAAAGAAACCTTCATCAGTTCCTTTCGCATAACATGTGAGGTTATCGACAAGGATGTAACATGTGAGGTTATGGACAAGGTTTTAACATGTGAGGTTATCGATAAGGTTATTACATGTGAGGTTACCGATAGGTTATAACGTGAGGTTATCGATAAGGTTATAACATGTGAGGTTATCGATAAGGTTATAACATGTGAGGTTACCGATAGGTTATAACGTGAGGTTATCGATAAGGTTACAATATGTGAGGTTATCGATAAGGTTATAACATGTGAGTTTTTATCGATAAAGTTACAACATGTGAGCTTATCGATAAGGTTACAACATGCGAGTTTTTTTTATCGATAAAGTTACACCATGTGAGTTTTTTATCGATAAGGTTACAACATGTGAGCTTATCGATAAAGTTACAATATGTGAGGTTATCGATACGGTTATAACACGTGAGGTTATCGATAAGGTTAATCATTACTATTTTTTTTTAAATGTACGTATTTCTAAATAATGATCGCAATTTACTAAATCAATTCGCGCGTTCTACATGTAGACGTATTGTCGACGCCTGCTATAAAACATCGAAATGATCAAATATCAAACTGCTGATTGATAATCAATGTATAAAACTAACTGTTGGCATATCTTACAGCTTTTATGATAAATATTTCAAATTTGCTACAAATTGAGAAGATTTGTCAATTTGTAGATGTGTCAAACAGTTATTGGCCTTGCAAGAGAAGTCTAAAGATATATTCCATTCGTGTGAGTCACCAGAAAATATTTGCAGTACTAGCTTGGTATCTGGGCAAACAACACATGTACCTGAAGTTTGGAGTTGGTGACGCCGAAATGTTCCTAGCAGTACAAGCTTGGTATCTGGGCAAACAACACATGTACCTGAAGTTTGGAGTTGGTGACGCCGAAATGTTCCTAGCAGTGCTAGATTGGTATCTGGGCAAACAACACATGTACCTGAAGTTTGGAGTTGGTGACGCCGAAATGTTCCTAGCAGTGCTAGATTGGTATCTGGGCAAACAACACATGTACCTGAAGTTTGGAGTTGGTGACGCCGAAATGTTCCTAGCAGTGCTAGCTTGAAGTCTTTTGCCCAGGTAATGGATAACGGGGTGCATCTACTTCTTCAATTGCTCTCAAACCCCTGCTGATTAACTGTCGTTCGAAGAATTTGTCGCATCCCAATTTACAGTTAGGTTGAGATATATGCACCTTTCGCCCTGATATATAACGTTTCTTCATGATTTTATAATCAATTTGACTTCATATATAATGAGACAGCTAACGCAACCCTAAACCTCTTTCTTGCTTCGTACAGGTAACAGTGTTGCTATTATGGTTTCCCCTTTATGCCCCGGTAACTCACTAGCAACGAGGACACATGGTCAGAGAATTTCAAGACATTAATTAGGTGGAAGTGATTTAACGTTAATCAATGCTGTTTCATTGGTCTTCTGGTTATAGTTATAATTCTGTTTATACAATCTAAGTTCACTGTTTATAAAACCTAAGCTCATGTTTATAAAAACTAAGCTCATTGTTTATAAAAGCTAAGCTCATTTGGTTGTTGTTGTGAAGACGTGGTACCTAGTGTTGCGTGATACATCGATGCTGGTTCGCCTCTCGATCTGGTATCTCCGACATAAGAACCCGTGCTTTCTCGAGCAGGAAGGTGGTCATGCTTGATGTCCTAAACTAATTATTTGAAAGATAAGCTCATTGTTTATAATATCTTAGATTAATGTTTCGGAAAATTAAGCTCAATGTTTATAAAAGATACGTTTATTGTTTATGAGAGCTAAAACTCATGATTAGGCAAGTTTATTGTTTAGACAAGCGAATTTAATTGTTTAGACAAGCTAAGTTCATTGTTTAGACAAGCTAATCTCATTGGTTCGGTAAGCTAATCTCATTGTTTAGACAAGCTAAGCTCATTGTTTAGACAAGTTAAGATCATTGCTCCGACAAGCGTAGCTCATTGTTTGGACAAAGCTCATTGAATAATGTTCTTACCACCGTTGCATACGATCTGTGAGACGCTGCTAGCCAAGTTTTCTAGCACAGCATAATTTCCAACTGGAAAACTTAAATCCGGCGATGATGCTACAGCATCCATTTCACGCTTATCGGCCTCTGAACCAACTCCCAAAACGATAACTGTGAATCCTCCGTCTTTCAGAGTTTTTGCAGCTTGGATTGCTGGAAAATATACAGATACCCGTTTCGTTATTTAAAATGACTGTTTAAAATGTGTGGTTAAAATGAGTGGTTAAAATGTGTGGTTAAAATGAGTGGTTAAAATGTGTGGTTAAAATGTGTGGTTAAAATGTGTGGTTAAAATGTGTAGTTAAAATGTGTGGTTAAAATGTGTGGTTAAAATGAGTGTGTAAAATTATAAAACGATATTAGCAATTATAAGCATGAAAATGTATTATCATTAATGCATTTTCTTCTTCTTCTGCGTTCAGGATTGTTTTGGCCTTGCCAGATCTTTAGGCCAGTCATAAGCACGAAGCTCCTAGTCTTCTCCAGGTCAAAGCGATTGCCCACAGTTTTATATCAGTCTAGTTATATCATATCAGTTAAACCATATCTTCCCGTACAGTTCTCTGTAATCTGTATAGTCTTAGGTGTATGTGTTCATGGGTCTATATGTCTGTTCCTCATTGACATTCATTTGTGTAGACCACCCTTATCCTGTAGATATGATCCTGCAGTTCGCAGTGTTCCAGTATTACATCTGATGGTACGTTGTTATCTATGAAGGTAGTGTATAGGAGTTTGGTTTCTAATCGATATCTAAATCTTTCTTCCACTTTGATGTCTAACTGTATAGGAGTTTGGTTTCTAATCGATATCCAAATCTTTCTTCCACTTTGATGTCTAACTGTATAGGAGTTTGGTTTCTAATCGATATCTAAATCTTTCTTCCACTTTGATGTCGAATGTTTGTCAATTAGTGTTTTATCCTCACTGTACGGTAGAGGGTAGTTAAATTATTCCGTTTTTCCTCCTGCTTTTTCCAGGACATCAGCTGTCATTTTCTGTGAAATCACAATGGGCGGGTAGCCAGTAACGAATGATGGTCATTAATACAAATATAATAAATAGGTTTTAATACAATAATTGTGTATAATAATAATAATAATAATAATAATAATAATAATAATTTACTGTTATAATTATAAATAATGCGAGGACAATTTCAAAGTTCTGAACAAAAAGCATCTCCGCAAGAAATAGCAATAAAGTACAACAAATATGCGAGTGAACTAGAGCTAACTCACTAAACATGCGTGTCAGGTAAACCTCTAACATACAAAACGTGTGCGTCAGTCTTTTTTTATGTTTATAAAAAAAACCTGGGGGTTTATGTTACCTCTAATATTTTATGGTGGTGTGTCCTGATATAACCTAATTGGACTTTGTTGTCCGATGGTTGAAACGGGCACGCTTTTCTAAAAGAGAGGTAAACTCATTACCTACCTACTTACATGTATGCCAGGTATTGAACCTCTAAGAAAGAGGTCTTTGTTTGTTACCTCTAATATTTGATGGTAGTGCGTCCTGATATAACCTAACTGGACTTGTTGTCCGCTGGTTGAAAAAGTGCATATTGTAAACTCATTAACTACCTACCAGGTTAAATGTGTGGTAAACATGTAACGCATTGCCACATCCTGGTGTAGTAGTTAAGCTGTTTGCTTTATGTTCAAAAGGTCGTGGTTCGAATCCATATAGCGATTTTTTAAATTAAGTGGATTGATTAAGAGATTCAGGTTCTATGTGGAGTGCATAACCGTATGGCTAGAAAGCGGGGCCCTGTGTCTAGAACGCGGTTCTCATAACCACGCGGTTCCGTGTTCCATCCACGTTTGAGACAACTATTTTTGTCTTTCGGAAGAGCAATAAAAAATATTTCTTGTATTTGTCGCTGCGACATCTATGGCCGTTATTTCTGGAGCCAAAAATGCCTCCTTGAGCTCCTTAACAGGAAAACACGCAATAATGAAAGTTAATTAGTTTTGATTCAGAGATCTCACTGTGGATATATTCTGAGAACCATTGTGGATAGATTCAGTGATCCAGCGTGGATTATCACGTGAATCTACGAATATAAGTTACATGAATGACACTATCAGCAAGAGACGTGCCGCTTTGTGAAGAGGGACAATATACGTCTGGGCGCTTGTCAACAGGATCGTCATCTTATTTGTATCCAACTGTGAATACTTTAAGACTATTTTGTGTGTGATCATTTAAGTCTAAAGTAACTGTATTTTTAGTTGTATAAATCTCACGTCCATTGGTAACTATATCAGATAACAAAAAGGGTTTAAAAGCCGTAGAAGATTGGCTTCACTGTACTAGGTTTCCCATATGTACTCCGTCACTCTCAACGAAGCGGCACGCCACCTTCCGAGAGTACCACTCATAGCACATAACTCCGTAGCTTCAAGTGATAATCCACAGGGATCTTCGAAAAAAAACAACGAATTATAAACAAGACGACACGAGCCGGTTTCGAACACATGACCTCTTGAACACAGGGCGAACAGCTTAACCGCTACGCTAGGGAGATCTGATGTCATCAATTTATGTCCCAGGAATGTCTGCTGGTACTGGTTTATAACTAGTTCCCGGCTCAATGACGTTTATAATGCACGTCTATGACGGTAAAGGTACCGGGATCGAATCCAGCCACAGGAAATTGTGATTCCGGACCGTTCAGAAAGAAATGGAAAACTACTGTACGTATTTATATCGCTAAGAAAGTAAATACAGAGCAAAAAAATAATTCTTGATTGATAACTACGTCCTGAATATGATATGCTACAACCTTTTTTTAAAATAATTAGTTATATAGGATTTAGTTTCGAAAAAGGTTAAATTCATGTAGAGGATTGACTTTAGTATACTCGGGTTACCCAATATGTACTCTGTCGTTATCAACTGATAGCACGTCTCCTGCCAAGAGTATCACTTATATCACGTTAATTGGTTTCTTCATGCGATAACCCACAGGTATATCACGTTACTCAGTTCCTTCAAGCGATAATCCACAGGGATATCGAAAAAAAATATTCCACTTTCTAAAGAAGACGAAGCGATGGGGGATTCGAATCCGCCACCTGTTGAGCACAAAGCGAGCAGTTCAACCATTAAGCCAGGGTATACGTCTATATGTGTCTGTCAATATAGAGCTCAAAGTCAAACTCAATCGCCTGTTTATATGGAGGAAAGGTCTTAGAGATATATCTTTTATCTTCATCATCACCATTATTGTCATCATCGAAATCATTATCGCCAGCATCACCACCATTTTCACCATACGCTCATTATCGCCAGCATCACCACCACTTTCATCATACAATCATCATCACCAGCATTATCATAATTTTCATCATAAAATCGTCCTTGCCAGCATCATCATAATTTAAACCAGTATCATCATAATCATAGTTAGTCTTATATATATATATCTGTTACTTCAGATATCCCAATATTCTATTACATTGCAGAAGTCCAAGACCGTATACAAAAATCAACATAGTTTGTGATCATGACAATCCAGGCATAGGTTCTCATTGACGCTGGCGTAAAAAGATCAATCATGTCAAACATTAGGGGCAGACAGTCAAGGTTTCTAGGGAATGTACTGAGAAAAACATAGCTTGAACGCTTAATAACCAGTGGAAAGATTAAGGGGAGAAAAGATAGGGGACGACAAAGAGAAAAGTTACTAGATAGACTTGTATTGTGGCTCGGTAGAAGCTCACCAACCGAGATTATTGACAACACAAGAGACAGAGAGTCGTGGAGAAACATTATCGCCTATGCCATTCTGCACGGCACTTGATTGATAGATTGATATTATGAGCACATTGAAATATACTTACTTTTAAGAGTATCCGCAGATTTTCCATCTGTTACTAAAAGAACGAACTTCTGGGCATTGGGTCTGGCACCATTTTCTATGGAATTCATATTATTCTTGAGGATGTAATTTAGTCCCAAATCTGTTCGGGTAGTGCTGTTCAAATACGGCACGTCTTTCAATTTCTGAAGTAATAAGTGAATTATTTTTGTTGTTGATTGAAATTAAAATTTGATGTAGGTGTATGTTTGATTTTCATTTCTGTCACAATATACAAGACTGGAATTATACAGGTGGTGTACCTGGATTGGATGATATAGCAGACTTCATAAACAGACTCCAGAAACCCATCATCATCATCATCAGGTGGCATATTGTGAACATGATATAGCAGTTATCACAGCCTTTCGAAACGACTGTCTATCTTGTGCCAGTCTTCCTGCGTCTGTTATTGTCATGTTCAGGTGGTAATTGATATCTTGTGTAACTTCTTCTTTGTCTGATTCTTGTTCGTCTCCCTGGCATTATTCCCTCCCGTTTGGTTTTCTTCAGGCGTCATGGCGTTTAATATGACCAAAATATTGCAGTTTTCTGGAAAGTACCATGCTATTTAGCCAGTTTTCTTTTATATTCATTTCTCTCAGTATGGCTACATTTATGATTGTTTTGGTCCACGTTTTTCTGAGGATTTTTCTGAGCATTTTGTTTTAAATGCTATTATTTTATTGTTAACTTTGTTGGTGATTGTCCAGGATTGACCCCCATATATTGCCACTGGGAATATGCAATCTTTTAAAATGTTAGTTTTGTTGTTTTACAGCAGCTCAGCCATATGTTTTTCAATTGTGTCACCTTCTTTGACGCTATAGCCAACCTCCTTTTGACTTCTTGATAGCAATCACCGTTACTCTTGATAAGGGAACCAATGAATTAAAAACTGGTGACCCTTTCAGGAACTCAGAGACATCAATAATGAGCACACATTTAGAAGATAGAATGCACGTCTTTGAGATGTGGATATACAGAAGTGTAGAGATAACTTTGTAGAAGGAGTTAGTCAGTCATCGGATCA
The DNA here is from genome assembly GCA_034231615.1 of Meghimatium bilineatum. Lineage (NCBI taxonomy): Eukaryota > Metazoa > Mollusca > Gastropoda > Stylommatophora > Philomycidae > Meghimatium > Meghimatium bilineatum. Next base: position 10,104,563 of record CM067314.1, read on the forward strand.
TCATCACTGCACACTGAACACGTCCATGTTTGTCCTTGAGTGTATCATCCATTAAATTTCTGCTGACAGTACGATTCCTATGCTGGCTGTTTGTTTGTTTTTCGTTCGCTCCATTGTAACCATCACGGATATCCGTGCGATTTCCGCCGGGAGCGTGATTACGTTGTGGCACCGTTATGCGCCTTGTAGGCCTAGCACATCCGATTTCGGCATGCCTTGACAATTCGGGTAGGCTACCCTTAGCCTGTGACAGCCTCTATATCTGTCTCCAGGCACGCGTAGTAGAGACTCTTCACCCAGACGATTTTTTGCTCTCGTCTGACTCGAACGAGGTGTTCCACTGTCTATGAACTTGCCTCGTGTAATTGGACGTGCTGTGCCTGTGCCCATTGGGTACTGAACCGTTTCTCATCCGTGTTCCTGGTTCCTTAAGGGGAAGAACTCAACAGAGTAGTTGGACCCTGGCTCTTTCGCCCTCTTAGCCGGGGTGTCATTCACCGACATCGTGTACCCCTTGTCCAAGTTCGAGTCTCACAGCACGCGTTTGAGAGCAAGGCGTTCTCGAGCTGAACGTCCTTGTCCCAATAGCGCCTGAGCCCATCGGGTACGGAACCCTTTCTCTCTGCAAGTGTACATCCGTTATAGGAAACCTGACAGTAGAGTTAGGCCAGGGCTAAATCGTTGTCCCTTTTGTGCCTAAGCCCATCGGGTACAGAACCCTTTCTCTTCGCGAGCATATTTCCGGTTTAGGAAGGCTCGACATAAGAGTTGGGTTAGGTCTTCTTGCTTTACCAAACGCCAATGGATGGGTCTGGGTCTCTGCCTGTAAGGAACACAGATAACTAGAAGCTCGTCTCGAGCTGACAGAGCTTGTAGTTCCCCTTTCCTAGGAACTTTTCATTTTCTATTTGCAGTTCGCGCTGCCCTCTAGCGCTGTTCTGCCCTTTCATTGTTTCATTGTACTCGGTATGAAATCTATTTGTCTCTCGCCATGCATCTACCTTAACGTGCATTTTACATTGGCCGCCCCTCTAATGTTCGGACTGGACTGACTTGCTTCACTGTATGTCGACAGTGTCGCTATATGTGGTGATGCTGGTGGTGTCGGAGATATTTTCTGTCTTGTGCAGTCAAATCTCTTTCCATCTGCTACCTTCACATTTTCGGACACGATCCCCAAATGATTTGGCCAGAATCAGCTCGAGCTGCTGTATTTCTGTTTCCAGGGTGCACCGCGTGGAGGTACATTTGGGATCTTGGTTATCTGCTAACCCTGGGCCCGCCTAGAGCAATGCGTTCCCTCCCTATGCTTGTTAACCATCATTCTTCTGCGCCCTCCAAAATGTTCACTTCTAGCAACACCGCATTTCAAACCCTGATCTTCAATCCTGGTCATTGAAAAGGAATCATCATCCACACAAGTTTTACTCTCGCGTTCTATATCTCTTAAGGATTTCAAAACGTCAGCTCGATCCATTGCCCCATCGACCTGTGTCACAATCGCGCATGCCGTCAGGTAATCTGCTCTTTCATTGCCTCGAACACCCACATGTCCTGGCACGAAAATAAATGTAACCACTTTGCCACTTTGCATTATGAGTAATATACATTTTTTTACAGAAGACATCAAAGATCAACAACAACAACATACAATGCAACAAGACAGAGCAAGAATCAATGAAAAATAAAATAGAATCATATCTGCAACGATCACACAAAATATGACATTTCATGGAATCTTGAACATTTTCCAGTCGAGCCGGACACTACTCTCGATAACACTTGACATTACATGGAATCTTGCACAATTGCCCAGTCGAGCCGGACACTACTCTCGATAACACTTGACATTACATGGAATCTTGCACAATTGCCCAGTCGAGCCGGACACTACTCTCGATAACACTTGACATTACATGGAATCTTGCACAATTGCCCAGTCGAGCCGGACACTACTCTCGATAACACTTGACATTACATGGAATCTTGCACAATTGCCCAGTCGAGCCGGACACTACTCTCGATAACACTTGACATTACATGGAATCTTGAACAATTGCCCAGTCGAGCCGGACACTACTCTCGATAACACTTGACATTACATGGAATCTTGCACAATTGCCCAGTCGAGCCGGACACTACTCTCGATAACACTTGACATTACATGGAATCTTGCACAATTGCCCAGTCGAGCCGGACACTACTCTCGATAACACTTGACATTACATGGAATCTTGCACAATAGCCCAGTCGAGCCGGACACTACTCTCGATAACACTTGACATTACATGGAATCTTGAACAATTGCCCAGTCGAGCCGGACACTACTCTCGATAACACTTGACATTACATGGAATCTTGAACAATTGCCCAGTCGAGCCGGACACTACTCTCGATAACACTTGACATTACATGGAATCTTGAACAATTGCCCAGTCGAGCCGGACACTACTCTCGATAACACTTGACATTTCATGGAATCTTGAACAATTCCCCAGTCGAGCCGGACAATACTCTCGATAACACTTGAAATTTCGATGTCTCATGAATAGAACATGTGCAAGCAGATTCAAAACAAATATGATTTCGTTAGTTTGGATTATATTTGTTAGCGGACGAAACGAAATATATACACATTGACAAACAAAAATCACGCCATTTATGAAAATCGTGTTTTCTATCTGTGAGAATCACGACCAGTGTTCCCACTAAGGATTAACAATGTTCTTCTGAACGTTGTTTTTGGTCTTCTCTATTTTCTTTTCTCGTCAGGTGTCCACATGTATGTCCGATATATGTCCAGCGACTTTTTCTGATGATGTTCGTCACGTATTCTTGTTTCGATTCCTCTCTTAGTATGTCGTTTCGTGCGGCCTTGCACGTCACTAAAATATGCCGTTGACGAAATGTACCACCGCGCACATAAAGTATTAGCGAAAAACATTTTTAGGTAGCATTGATCCAAAAGATAATATTCACCGTTCAGATAACTTCAAATTTGAAAAAAAATTATGCCAACAATTACGCACGTAGAGGAACGACGTAGCTTAGTGGATAGTGAGCTTGCTTGCTATCATTGCTTACAGTGTGCCAGGTTCTAAACTACTTCCGGACCAAAAAAAAGTTCGGGTTGTGATTTCTCGATTGACACGACCACTCCTCCAGTCTACTCAGATGTAAGTAAATACTTGACGTATGAGTTAGGGGAGGTAAAGACAGCAAAGAAGGGAACTGATCACTCCACCTAATAATTGCTACCGCATAGTACATGAAGAGTTATCTTCATCCCCGACCTCAGATATCTGTCATGGGACTTATTTTTATTCCACACATAACAAAACCTTACCTCATTAATGAAATTCCTATCACCGGACAGATCAAACAGTTTTTTCACGTTAAAACTGTAATAAATGATAGCAACTTTTGTTCCGTCGTCTGCAATGTAGTAACCATTGAGAAGTCGCTCAGTAAAGAGAAAATTGTACTTGTAATTTTCCAGTCCAATACTTCCTGAAGAATCGAGTACTATGAATATATCGACAATTTTAGCTTTTGGGCACGGTTTCACTGTAAAGACATTTAATTAAAAAATAATTAAATATGATATAAAGAACGTGGTTCTGTTGGAGATACTAAATAAATAATAAACATATTACGGTACAATAGTCGCAGTTCAACCCCCCAGTCTTTTGTTGGAAAAAAAATGACAGAATCGTTGACGCACCACATGGCACCAAAAACGCACGTTTAACGAACACGACAGTGCATTTACTAACAGCACCATGCCTAACAACACAACCACTGTTAAGAAAGCGTCACAAGAAAGTAATGTAATATTATATTACAATATAAACGATACGATATTACACACTGGTCAAAATGTGTGCAGTATGGGGCAGGAAATAAAAATCTACATCTTTACTAGTGGCAATGTACATATTTTACTAAGATTTCATCTCTATTCATCCATCTATCCATTTATTCATCCATCTATTTTGATAAACCCTTAGTTGCCTTTCAGCACAATGGTTGAAGAGTTTTATGGAGACGGCCCCCTTGTGAGTATATTGGGGAATTTGTTGCCTCTTTTATTTCGGTGGGTTAATCGTTTTCGTGGTATTATGTACTGGCATTATATTGCTGGGGAGTCTGTGGATTTTCGTCCCACCCCGGGCCAGATCCAGAGAACAACTATCACACTAATAGTAAGGTAGGTTTCAACCTATGAACTGCTCCGAGCCACTGCAGCCAAGATAGGGTTCACTGTGCTCATTCCTCGCCACCAATTGACTACTGGTTATGCCGAACCTCTCTATTGCTCCAGGCATGCAACCAAATGTTCAAGTCAAAAGGATTGTCACGTCATGAGTCAGTGTGCCTCTATGATGGCCTCAGCCATAGGAAAAACAGTGCTGTTAGTTTCCTCCTCCCCACTGCTGCGCAGAAAATCTCTGGTTCCCTCCCAACCACAGAGGGTGCACATCAGCATACATAAAATAAACATGGCATAAAATACATTGTAACAAACAAAAAAGTATGAGAGGCAGAATTGAATAGATGACATGCCATGAAGCTTCTATAAGAAGATAACCTCAATATAACAGCATGTCATCTGTTTTCGTGGTCGGCCTCTAGGTCTGCCTTCACTGTATCTGTGTAGCATAGCTAGCTGTGATATGCTGTCTGATGGTCTGCTGATGTGTGCAAACCATTTGATCTGTTGTCTCTTAATATATTCCAGGATTGTGGCGATGCCCGTTCTTTGTCTAATGTCCTCATTTTTCAATTTGTCTCATAGCGATATTCCTAGGATTCTGCGTAAGCATGCCATTTCAGCTCTTACTAGTTTACGTTTGTCTTGTGCCGTCATTGTCCATGTTTGACATTGGTAGCTCAGCATTCGCATAATAATCGTTTTGAATAGTTTTTGTTGTTGTTTAAATCTACATTTTTGTTTCTGAAGATTGGTGTCATTTGTCCCAGGGGTTGGTATGCTTTACTACATCTATTGTGTATTTCTTTACTGCTCCTGCCGTCTGTTGTTATATTGCATCCTAAGTATGTGAATTATGTCACTTGTTTAAGTCTGTTATTTCCAATATATATATACTGGTGCATATTTCGTTTCCTTTCATCTTCATTACTTCTGTCTGTTTTATAGTTATCTTCATGTTAAAGGTTTGGCTTATTTGATGTAATAGTTCTTTTTGTCTTTGTAGTTGCTCTTCTGATGATGCCACTCGCTCCTGATCGTCTGCAAATAGCAATACGTTTAAGTGATACTTCAGATTTGATACGATTTGATGTGTGTAAAATTCATAATGGGATTACGATCATGGACATAAAAATAAACATACAACAAATACGAAGAACTCATTTCTCTTGGTGCGCAACGAGGCGTGAATTGCGATCAGTGTACCAATAAGAATAATAATACTCATAACAAGTCACGGTCGTAAGTGTGTCACATTGAGATATTTGGTGCAGTAAACCCTTCGTCCATCCCTTTCCTCTATCATCCTGATGAGTTTGGAAACTTCACACCCTGTCCTGTCTTTGATATTATTCAGCTATGTCTTCTTCTGGCCACTTCTTCTTCTTCTTAAAAAGTACTCAATAAATAAATATTCACCTGAAGAGGAGATAGATAGACAAAAATACAGTTAGGAAGAGAATTAAACAAGACTATACGAATAGCAATTGTGGGCAGAAATCACTGTGTCATCACGGGTACAATAATTGTATCGATAGTGACTATATATCTGCATGTTCCGCGAGTATGTAAATCGGAGAATTGACTTATGGTTCAGGTTGTAAGGAATCGAACCAGTGTCTTCTTTCCAGGCATTTTGTAGAGATGCTACTGAGGCACGTTGAGGGATCGGCTGACAGACAACCTGTCACCTGAGAAATATTCATGATCACGTCATTTTTTGCTTTGATGTCTTACCTTGTGTCTCCGGCCAAGTGGTACCCATGGGTGACGGCGAGATTTGGGACAGTAATCATTGCACCTTTGTTAAATTATGAGAATATTCTTGGAGGTAATGCTAACTGTACGATCACTACAGATGGCTCAACAGATCTGACAGAAGAATGAGAAACTAGTTGGTACAGACGTAAATGTTGTACAGACGTACACTCCTGACACGACTTGGCGATCCTGGGATAATGGATTGATTCGTTCGAGGTCTAATTCTGCAATCAGCAATGTGTGACATCTCACAAAATATTTTAATAATTGTAAATAGCAACATAAAAATATAATACTTAATAACAACATAAAAATATTACTTAATAACAACTTGAGGAATCTACTCTTACTTTACCTGGTGGTGGTGGAGGTGGAGCTGAAACAAGAAAATAAAAAAACAATACAATTAATTCTAACTACAGCTATATATATAACTACAGTTATATATACACTAACTACAGCTATATATATATTAACTACAGTTATATATACACTAATTACAGCTATATATATATTAACTACAGTTATATATACACTAACTACAGCTATATATATATTAACTACAGTTATATATACACTAACTACAGCTATATATATATTAACTACAGTTATATATACACTAACTACAGCTATATATATATTAACTACAGTTATATATACACTAACTACAGCTATATATATATTAACTATAGTTATATATACACTAACTACAGCTATATATATATTAACTACAGTTATATATACACTAACTACAGCTATATATATATATTAACTACAGTTATATATACACTAACTACAGCTATATATATATTAACTACAGTTATATATACACTAACTACAGCTATATATATATTAACTACAGTTATATATACACTAACTACAGCTATATATATATTAACTACAGTTATATATACACTAACTACAGCTATATATATATTAACTACAGTTATATATACACTAACTACAGATATATATATATTAACTACAGTTATATATACACTAACTACAGCTATATATATATTAACTACAGTTATATATACACTAACTACAGCTATATATATATTAACTACAGTTATATATACACTAACTACATCTATATATATATTAACTACAGTTATATATACACTAACTACAGCTATATATATATATATTAACTACAGTTATATATACACTAGCTACAGCTATATATATATATATTAACTACAGTTATATATACACTAACTACAGCTATATATATATTAACTACAGTTATATATACACTAACTACAGCTATATATATATTAACTACAGTTATATATACACTAACTACAGCTATATATATATATAACTACAGTTATATATACACTAACTACAGCTATATATATATTAACTACAGTTATATATATATATAACTACAGCTATATATACACTAACTACAGCTATATATATATATATAACTACAGCTATATATACACTAACTACAGCTATATATATATTAACTACAGTTATATATATATATAACTACAGCTATATATACACTAACTACAGCTATATATATATATATAACTACAGCTATATATACACTAACTACAGCTATATATATATATAACTACAGCTATATATATATATAATTACAGCTAAATATATATATAACTACAGCTATATATACACTAACTACAGCTATATGTACTCTAACTACAGCTAAATATGCTCTAAGTACAGCTATATGTACTCTAACCTCAGCTATATATACTCTAACTACAGCTATATGTACTCTAACCTCAGCTATATATACTCTAATTACATCTATATGTACTCTAACCTCAGTTACATATACTCTAACTACAGATATATATACTCTAACCTCAGTTACATATACTCTAACTACAGCTATATATACTCTAACCTCAGCTATATATACTCTAACTACAGCTATATATACTCTAACCTCAGCTATATATACTCTAATTTCAGCTATATGTACTCTAACTTCAGCTATATGTACTCTACCTACAGCTATATAAACTCTAAATTCAGCTATATAAACTTTAACTTCAGCTATATGTACTCTTAACTTCAGCTATATAAACTCTTACTTCAGCTATATGTACTCTAATTTCAGCTATATGTACTCTACCTACAGCTATATGTACTCTACCTACAGCTATATGTACTCTACCTACAGCTATATGTACTCTACCTACAGCTATATGTACTCAACCTACAGCTATATGTACTCTACCTACAGATATATGTACTCTACCTACAGCTATATGTACTCTACCTACAGCTATATGTACTCTAACCTCAGTTATGTATACAATGGAATAATACGGCGAAAATGGAAAAATAAATGTATTGTATACTATATTGAAGAGACAGTGTATACCACAATAAACAACTATGGTGTAGGCCACAATGAAAAAGTATAGTGAAGGCCACAATAAAAAACTATAGTGTAGGCCACAATAAAATTACTTTAGTGTAGGGCCACTAAGTTCTGTGGGACACTGTATGAACAACAAAAGACAGTGAGTTTTATTAAGGAGACATGTTTCAAGTGAACGAAAGAAGAAGAATAAATGTAAGTGATCTAACTCCTTGATTGTATTCAAAATATCAGCACAGTCCCATTGAACCTTTCCAAAATTATATTCTAGACAATTAGTAAAAAAAGTGTATTCTATGCGATAATTAAAATATATTGTTCGCCATAATTAAATTATATTGTTCGCCATAATGAAAATATATTACAAGACATATTATCACACAATGCAAACAATGATGATGTAGTGTATACAAGAATCGCCAAGGGCAGCAGCAATTTCGGCAGTTTGTTCGCACATGAATGACGTAGAAATGGCATTAACCTACAGACTAAGCTGAGAATTTACAGAGCAGTGGTACTTCCAGTGGTACTTCCAGTGCTAATGAAACATGGACTTTGTATAGACGTCAAGCGAGTCAACTCATTCACTGTCACACAACTTGTCTCAGAAAAGTCGTGACCATCAGATGGCAAGACAAGATTCCAGACACCACTGTTCTTGACAGATCTGGCATCCCTATCGTCTTATAGAGAACATTAAAGACATTGCTCTTACTGCAGAAACAATAGCAGGGTTTCGTGAGCTTTATTGATAAATATGTTACTAAATTTTGTCAAAATAATTACCATCTTGTTGTCCCCTTTACTGATATTGCCCTCCTCCCTTTAATATGTATGTCGCAATGGCTACAAGTCTTGGTGTTTCCCAGGAAGGCATGAACCAAATTTAAGGTCAGTGGAGCAGATAACTAGGTTTGTGTCTTCGGTGTTTTAAAAATAACACAAATATAGTCTATCTTGAAAGACAGTTACAAGAAGTTATGCATAAATCTAAGGTGTAATATTGTAAGGGAGCATATATTGCAACCAACCTGTAAACCATGACACAATACATTCGTTCTATGGACTACATCGTGATAACCTGAAGGTGTTTGTGATTCAGCTCCGTATACAAAACAGACTAAATCAACGTTTCAACCATAAGATCTTTCTTACGGTAAATATAGAAAGATAACAGACCATCAATATAAATATAACAGTAAAATCACCAAAAAAAAACTAGAATTCAGACATTTAACAATAGAAAATGAGGAGGTAACGATAAAATATGTACCCTAAAGCCTTAAGGAACGCACATGAATAACAGAAGTAACGCAATAAAATGTGTTTATGTGATTAGGTAAATTCTTGCGAAATACGAGGCGTGTTCAAATGAAAACGGGACTTGTGGATTTATTTAAAAAGTATCATACGCAATTTAATATTTTCAACGGAATTGAACAAAGCAACCACTTGTGAATAAGAATGCACCTGGGTTCATCAGAAAAAATCCCCGTATGCATTTAGGCAAGCATCCCACTGTTTAGGTAGACGTCGAATGCCGTCCGAGAAAAAGTTGCGTGGCTGTTCTCTGAACCATGTGGGCTGTCCCAATTGACATATGGAATTCTTCTGCAAGCGAACGAATGCTCCGACGACGGTCAGTCAGTACTGCTTTATCAAGCACGGCTATGGCTTCTTCTGTTGCAACAATATGCGCCTGACCTGGCCGTGCAAGATCTGCCGTTAACTCACGTCCGTCTTTAAACATACGCACCCACTCCATCACTCTGGTCCTCGACAAACATTTGTCACCATATGCTGCCTTCATTCTCCGATGAATGTCTACTGCTTGACATCCTTCAAATGAAAGAAACTGGATCACAGCACGCTGATTCACTTTGGACGAGTTCGGAATCACACCTGCCATATTGTTAACAGTCTTCTGCAGCACATATGCATGCTGGGAAGATGAACACGTGACCGTATGTAAATTATTGGATACTCATTACTAGTGCAAAATGTCATCAATATCAGTGCGCTCTATCACGCGTGGTGTAACAAGTCCCGTTTTCATTTGAACACGCCTCGTATATTCAAAATGCAGAGTCTTAACGTAAAGAAAATACACCGTTGTAACAATGCAACGCTGTATATTAATTAATAGAGGAACATGCATTTACCATTACAAGCTTTGTCTGCAATAGGACTAGCAAATGAGATTAACGCTGCGTAGTCCTTGACTGAAGTACAATACTCTGGTTTAGATGCTAAAGATGTTAACTCTTGTTGTACGATATACTCCCCAACTGCAACAGTGAAGATAACAACACCTTGATTCTTCAGTTCGTTCGCAGCTGCTAGTGCTGAAATAATACATCAGGGAGTTTCATTAACATACATTAGTTACATAGTAATATGGGATAGTTGTATGAGATAGTTGTATGGGATAGTTATATGAGATAGTTGTATGGGATAGTTATATGAGATAGTTATATGAGATAGTTATATAGAATAGTTATATGAGATAGTTATATGAGATAGTTGTATAGAATAGTTATATGGAATAGTTGTATGGAATAGTTATATGAGATAGTTGTATGAGATAGTTGTATGGAATAGGTATATGGGATAGTTGTATGAGATAGTTGTATGGAATAGGTATATGGGATAGTTGTATGAGATAGTTGTATAGAATAGTTATATGGAATAGTTGTATGGAATAGTTATATGAGATAGTTGTATGGAATAGTTATATGAGATAGTTGTATGGAATAGTTATATGAGATAGTTGTATGGAATAGTTATATGAGATAGTTGTATGGAATAGGTATATGGGATAGTTGTATGAGATAGTTGTATGGAATAGGTATATGGGATAGTTGTATGAGATAGTTGTATGGAATAGGTATATGGGATAGTTGTATGAGATAGTTGTATGGAATAGGTATATGGGATAGTTGTATGAGATAGTTGTATGGAATAGGTATATGGGATAGTTGTATGAGATAGTTGTATAGAATAGTTATATGGAATAGTTGTATGGAATAGTTATATGAGATAGTTGTATGAGATAGTTGTATGGAATAGGTATATGGGATAGTTATATGAGATAGTTGTATGGAATAGGTATATGGGATAGTTGTATGAGATAGTTGTATAGAATAGTTATATGAGATAGTTGTATGGAATAGTTATATGAGATAGTTGTAATGTTGACAATATGTAATATGTAAAAAATTAAGCTGATTAGTGCAAGAGGTAGCAGACAGAGAAATATAATACTTTAACTCCTTACCTTCAATTAAAACGCTAAAACTGCTAATTAAATCTACCCACAATGCATTGTAAATACTTTATATAAATGTTTCAGATATAGGCATATTTCATAATTCGGTAAGTCGAAATATATCTCCCAATTTTTGTATAATTTGAAACTTTGTGCTTGGGATCTTCTTCTATGTAGGCCTACAGATTTTGTAAACAACAACAATTAAATCATACATTTTTAAAATAGTAGGATATATTCTACGCATGCGTATACTGAATATAAAACAAAATATATACATTAGCTGATATAAATTAACAGATACATAAAATAATAGATACATAAAATAATAGATACATAACAAATGCATAAAATTAACAGATATATAATAATATATAAAATAACAGAAACATAAAATAACAGCTATTTAATTTGGCAGATATATAAAATACCAGTAACATAGAATAACAGTTACATTCTATAGCAGATAAAATAACAAATATAAATATCACATAACAGATATATAGTATAATCGATATATAAAATAACATCTATATAAAGTAGTATATATAACATCATATATATAAATTAACAATAACACAACAAAATCATACAAACGTATCTAACGGCTGTGATGGGCAAACATTTCTAATAAAAAAGAGCTGTGCGAATACTGGTTTCTGGTCTTCGTTGTGCCAGGCCCTACTTGTGAATATATCGCGACACAGCAGGAACACTGATAATGATATAAATAGTTATAGAAAATGCACTCACTCTTTTCCTTCTTACTAGAAGCTCCATCTGATACTAGGATTAGCACTTTCTTCACCTTTTCTTTTCCGCCGTACTCTAATGTGAACACCTTAGAAGCTTCCTGAATGGCGAGGTGGGTTTCAGTGGTGTCGTCCATGTAAGGCACACTCAGAAGAGACTGTGAATAGACGTCATGTTAAAGTAGACATCATTTTACACTACTTGATGATGTCAAAACCATCATTTTACAATACTTGATGATGTCAAAACCATCATTTTACAATACTTGATGATGTAAAAACTATCATTCTAAACTACTTGATGATGTCAAAAACATCATTCTACACTACTTGATGATGTCATAACTATAATTCTACACTACTTGATGTTGTCAAACAACACAATTCTACACTACTTGACGTTGTCAAAAAACATAATTCTACACTACTTGATGTTGTAAAAAAACAACATAATGTTACATTGCATGATTATGTCAAGAGCCATAATTGTACACTACTTCAAGATGTAAAAGAAAACCATCATCCTACACTTTTTGATGATGTCAATATTGAGATACTTTACATCTCTAAACCAATGGATCTCTCAAAGTTTAGTTGGCCTTCTGAAAGACATGAAGAGTTTCTGGATGGGACAAGCAAAAGAAAGGACAAATGGAGGGAAGTGAAGGAACAGAACATTTGCGGGAAGGAAATGATTTGATTGACAAACGCAATTGACTGCGGGAGAGCTTAAAATTCCTTGATGATCTGAAAATAAAATGCATTTTTTGTTTATAAAAAAAGTTAAATGGGCCCCATCGAGTTTAGATCCTTGCCGCAGAGATGGAGCTTAGTTCAGACAACATAGTAGGAGAACTAAGACTAGCAATGCCCTCCCTTTAATAAAGCAGGACCACAATTTCGCTAGCACGTGCATAAGACTAGGGCAACCAGCTAAGAGGCGCCGTAATGATGCCACTTGCATTCGCAACCAACGCATTTGTCTATTTTGTTTTCTTAATAGCAGATATAAAATAAGTTACGCTAAAGAAGTATGAAACGAGAAGCGATGGAACGGAAGATCTGCTCAAAAGATGCCACGGATCAAAAATGAACGAGAGCAACTGATGTAGACAGAAAAGAGACTCATATGTGCAGAGGATTGACTTCAATTTAATTATGCTTCTCCATACGTTCTGTCTCAACAGGGTAGCACATAAAATGTCTAAGTTACCAATCAGACCACCGCCGAGACCAGGCATGGTCTACCTGTGAGCTCTCTCGGGGAGAACTCCCCAAAAGCATTACTCATAGGGACCACAACTGAAATGAACTTAGTTTATATAATACAGTTTACTTTACCCAGCCTGGAACATTTTCTTACTATTAGCGTCGAATCTGCCAGATGACTTTTGACATCACTAATTCCTATTTCTTCATGTCTATCTCTCTCTATATATATCTACTTGTTAAACCCTTTGTTGCCTTTCAGCTTGAGATTTCTGGAGATGGTCCTCATGTGTGCTGAATATGTTGTGGAATTTGTCTCTTTTTTATTTCGGTGGTCCATCGTTTTTGTGGTCGAGGTTTGCTTTCACTGTATCTGTGTAGCGTAGCTTGATGTGATATGCTGTCTGACGATAGCCTGTTGATATGAGTAAACCGTTTGATCTGTTGTCTCTCAATATATTCCAAGATTGGGGTGGTGACGGAACTTTGTCTAATGTTCTCATTCCTCACTGTCTATTAGCGATATTCCTAGGATTTGCGTAAGAATTCCATTTCAGCTGTCACAAATTTAAGTTTATCTTGTGCTGTCTTTTTCCGTGTTTGACTTTGGTAGCACAGCGTTGACGTAATAATTGTTTGGAATCGTGTTATTTTGGTGCTTAAATCTACATTTTTGTAACTAAAGATTGGTGTCATTTGCCCTAGGACTTGGTATGCTTTAGTATATTTAGTGTGCATTATTTGCTGCTCATGCCGTCCGTTGTTGTTATATTGCTTTCTAGGTATTATGTCACTTGTTTAAGTATGTTATTTCATTTGTTTATATATATATATATATATATATATATGAGTTTTTTTCTGCTCCTCCTATCTTCATTACTTCGGCCTTTTCTATGTTTATCTTCATGTTAAAGGTTTGGTATGTTTAATGTAATCTGTCTATTTGTCTTTGTAGTTGCTCTTCTGATGATGATACTAGTGCTTGGTCGCCTGTAAATATCCATTTGTTTTAGTTATCTTTAAGATTGTTTTCTTCCGTTGTCTTTGCTACTTTGCAGATGTGATCTATGTAATGTACACATCTCTGTCTCACTCCCGTGTGATACTCATGATAATCAGTAAAGACACAGAAGAACATTAGCTAAACATAAACATACATGGAGAGAAAATACAACAAGTAAAACATAATCAATATCTTGGACACCCAGTCACAAATGACGGCAGATGTGAAACAGAAGTTAAAAGGAGAATAGCAATGTCTAAAACTTCTTTCAATGACATGATGAAAATATCAACATCTAAACAAATTATAACAATATTAATGTATGGCTCAGAAACATGGACACTACACAAGCAGTTAGAAGACAGAATTGATGCATTTCAGATGTGGATAGATAGAAGAATAGGGAGAACATCAGAGAAGGAGCAGAAAACAATCACAGGGGTTCTAATAACATGTAAAAACAATCACATGGGTTCTAATAACACGTAAAAACAATCACATGGGTTCTAATAACACGTAAAAACAATCAAAGTGGTTCTAATAACAGGTAAAATCAAGAAAGAATTATCAAGAGAAATAAAGATCAAGGATGCAAAATATTTTGGACACATTAAAAGACATAACACATTATTGAGGGTAAAGTAGAAGGGAAGCGAGCAAGAGGTTAGCGGAGATACAAGTTACAGGGTAACTTCACAATATGGACAGGTTTCAGGCTAACATAGTGAACCACCAAGACAAGAGATAGGTGATGTTGGATATCTGTTGCAGCCAACCTTCGTTGCGGAAAAGGCACTAATGATGATGATGTATATATACACCCACAATCACACCCCCACACACACACATAACAATTACAACAACACATTTACCTGGTAAATTGTTTCCGAGTTGGAAGTCAAGTTAAATATTATTTGAGGAAATCTGGAAAAAATCAGAAGACCAAATCGTGTTCTCTGGTCCTCGATATTAAATAATCGAATGAAGTTGACTAGGAATCGAAAGTTGTGCTCGTAATCATCGATACCGATACTATTAGACGAATCCACCGCGAACAAGATATCGATTGGATCCGGTACAGGACATTTGGGTGCTAAAAGAAAAACATGTTCATATCATTAGTAATGCATTCATTTATAGATGGTGTACAATAAATCAACGTTTTCACTAGAATGTTTTTATCAAGGATATGTTTCATTTCAAGCCAGTATGTTGTCGTGGCCCGAAAGGGAAGAAAAGATTAGCAACGCTGTTTACTGTCCATGCGTGTCATAGGAAGCGAATAAGTGGGTTATGAAGTGGAATTCGCTGTTCCATTCCATTTAAAGTCCACGTGACCCAGAATCAATGCTGAAGTCGGATGTGTCAGGCAAAAATGAATAGGAGTAATCTTAGTTTTTTTCGAAGATGGTGGCTGATCTTCTACAGGAACTAGTCTTGTTCGCTAGTTTACAGTCTCGTTGTTTAAGAATCAACTCTGTTTTGATAAGTAAAATATATCTCTTATGGTGATGTTAGTCCACTTTGGTTATATTAAAGCTGAACATCTCTTAAAATACTGAAGGACACGATTCAGGTAATTCAGTTACCGCAAATTCCTGTTAAACTAATTAGTTAGTTAGTCGCTGGAGCATCATCACTGTACTCCGGACAAGTTCATAGGTGCCCAGATCTCTCCTTGAGCGTATCCGACATTGCACGTTGACTGACAGTCCCAGTACGCCGCTGATTGACCATCAGTTTTCTCGCTCACAAAACCGCTACTTTCTAGCGATATCACATTTCAAACCACGCTCCCTTATTCTAGTCATGCTCCCTTATTCGAGTCATGCTCCCTTATTCTACTCTTACTCCCTTATTTTAGTCATGCTCCCTTATTCTACTCATGCTCCCTTATTCTACTCTTGCTCCCTTATTCTAGTCATGTTCCCTTATTCTACTCTTGCTCCCTTATTCTACTCTTGCTCCCTTATTCGAGTCATGCTCCCTTATTCTAGTCATGTTCCTTATTCTAGTCATGCTCCCTTATTCTAGTCTTGCTCCCTTATTCGAGTCATGTTCCCTTATTCTACTCATGCTCCCTTATTCTAGTCATGTTCCCTTATTCGAGTCATGCTCCCTTATTCTAGTCATGCTCCCTTATTCTAGTCATGCTCCCTTATTCTAGTCATGTTCCCTTATTCTAGTCATGCTCCCTTATTCTAGTCATGTTCCCTTAATCTAGTCATGTTCCCTTATTCGAGTCATGCTCCCTTATTCGAGTCATGTTCCCTTATTCTAGTCATGCTCCCTTATTCTAGTCATGTTCCCTTATTCGAGTCATGCTCCCTTATTCGAGTCATGTTCCCTTATTCGAGTCATCGTCACTTAAACAGTAATTTGTCGTGTTTTTTTCCAGTAGGACGTTAAAATTGTCTAGCTGATCTATAACTCAGCCAATAGCCGTAGTAGCCGTGTGGGCTGCCAACTTATCTACTCTCTCTTTATCCCGGACTCCCGCATGTACCACAAAAAATAAAAGTCACTTTACGCACACAGGATTTCTTCACTGTATCCAGCCACTATTTCCGAATGTACCCCGCTTTCACAATCATGCAATCGAGTCACTGAGTATATAGGCACGTGTCGTAGTCTGCAACATATCAATTTCAAAGCTGTGATTACCGTCAAAATCTCCATTGTCATGCTGCTTGTCGTCTGAGTGAACGCACGCCATTCTTCGTTTTTGGTCTTCCCTCACCTGTGAGCCGTGAAGGCCCATGCACTCCTTATGTGTCTCTCAACCGATCCATCTGTATATATAATCATATTACCTTCCCTGGAATTCACGCCGAACAGAGCGAGCACCTTCGACTCCACCACTATCGAACACCATTCCCTGCATTCTTTGTTGAGTGTTATTATTACTTTGAGTGTTATTATTCCTGTGTCACGATTCAGGTAATTGAGTTACCGCGAACTCCTGTTAAGCATCATCATGTAGCTGCTGGTTATGTATGTTACGTGATCATATATCAGATTATAGTGAATGTCCATTATTTTCCACAGGCCTGAATTAATGAATACAACTAAATTAATTTGGACCACGTTCGTTACGTTTTTGAATATTTTTGGATATTTTTTTTGTCGCTACTTACATACTTACATACTTAGAGTCGAATGCCAAAAATAAACAAGGCGATGCAATTAATAAATTTCACGCAAATGGAAACTAGTTCATGTTTTTTTAGTAGACAGGTCTCCTATAATGCCTATTGGTCATAGTTTAACCGTATAAAGTAATTGATGTAGTATTTTAGGTAATCATGTCATGTCTCACTTTGAGAAAGTCGGTATGGAAATTTTATTTCTCAAGATAACTCTGCCGTCTATACGACGAAATTACTTCCCTTAGATAATTGTATTCCATTCCTCAAGCTACATTGTTGTATATCATTGTTACTTCCCTTGCAATATAATAATTCGTTCAACTTTCTCACGGTTCGGAGGTTGTGGTGGCTGGATTATCAGAACCGCGATTCCACTTCATTTTGATGTCTAAGCGTCCTGTATAATCAAACTGGACTAACGTTAGCAGGTGAAATAAACGTTCCTTAATAAAAGACAGACTTGGTAGACAACCAATGACCAGATTTTCATTTTTTCATTAATAAACTACATAAGAAATGTCTTATTTTTTTTAGGAGAGGGGGGGGGGGATTGGTGGTGTATTAAATAAGTATAAAGTCTGCCTGTTTTGACAAGGGAAGGATGGGGGATGGCGTCTTGTCAAAAGTTGATGTCAACAATACTGGTTTATTGAAAGGTCAATTGCATGTGTTAGAAAATGATTTTGTTTTGTTTTAAATGTGTGAAACAGATATGTATCTTTTGTTATTGTGTCAGCTAAACAATATTTTAGGGGTAGGCTGATGGGGGAAGAATTGGCTTTAGACATAAATTGAGAAATGCATTTTTGACAGTTTTTAGCATGCGGATGTGTTCTTTGACAGTTGTTAGCAGGCGGATGTGTTCTTTGACAGTTGTTAGCAGGCGGATGTGTTCTTTGACAGTTGTTAGCAGGCGGATGTGTTCTTTGACAGTTGTTAGCAGGCGGATGTGTTCTTTGCCTGTTCTTTACCTGTCCACGTACACGTTTTCTACCAAATTCAAGTTCTATCAAGTTCCGTACAATCTTTTCATTATCCTTGATTACAATTTTCTTATTGGGGTGGGGGGTGGTGGGGGGAAGGGCGGGGAGGGGGGGGGGGTAACGCAGCAACACAAAATAAAACTATTAAATGAATTTCAGCTAAGAACTGAACAACATTTATATATACATACACTTACCATCTGAGATAATAATGCAATTGCATTTCCCGAGTTTTATAGCTAGTTTTGGAGATAGAATCGTTACTGAGCACAGATCCTCATATAATGCTAGTTTTGGAGATAGAATCGTTACTGAGCGCAGATCCTCATACAATGCTAGTTTTGACGACAGAATCGTTATTGAGCGCAGATTCTCATACAATGCTAGTTTCGACGACAGAATCGTTACTGAGCGCAGATCCTCATACAACGGTAGATTTTGTGCTAGAATCGTTACTGAGCGCAGTTTCTCATACAACTACATACATTATGAAATAGAAGCTGAAGGCGGTTACCGTAGACTAGAATTACATTCGGAGACTCTTTTTCTTCTTTTTCTGTGTTCGTTCTCTTGTAACACATTCGTGTGATTTCTGCCGGGGAACGGGACATACTTTGTGTTGCAGTACCACAGCTG
The DNA here is from genome assembly GCA_034231615.1 of Meghimatium bilineatum. Taxonomy (NCBI): domain Eukaryota; kingdom Metazoa; phylum Mollusca; class Gastropoda; order Stylommatophora; family Philomycidae; genus Meghimatium; species Meghimatium bilineatum. The sequence continues at coordinate 10,123,905 of CM067314.1, forward strand.
TGTTAATTGCTCTCTACACCGAGTGTCTAGCACATCCGTTTTTGACATGCCTTTTATTCGGATGTGTTTCCCAAATCTATGAGAGAAATCTTGTCTGTTGCCAGGCGACGGATGAGTGTCGACTCTTCCCCGTGACGGGTTATCACAGACTGTGCCGTTGGGTGTTACAGACCAGGACATGTCCCTGGGTGGAAGTCTACTAGGAGGCAGTAATCAGGGATTTAGGCTCGCGTCAACTACGTCGATCTTGCACGAGGTGTTCCGCTGCCAATGAACTCCTCTCGCTTAAGTAGATGCATTGTGCCTGTGTCCATCGCACACTTAACCTTTTCTCTCAGCGAGCATGATTTCAGTATAGGAAAACCTCGACCGTAGAGTGTTGCCCCAGCTTATTCGCCCTCTTAGCCGAGCGGTCATTTACCCTCTTATTCGAGGTGTAATTCGCCGTTTTAGCCGATGTGCCATGCACCCTCTAAGCCGAGGTGTCATTCACCGACATCGTCAACCCCTCGTCCACGTCTGAGTCCCTACACACGTTTTAGGTGCACAGGTGATTAGAAACTTATTCTCAAACAAGGATTTATTTTTATGTTACCTCCGGAAGAAAACAATCCTCTCCCAACCGTGGATTTAACCCGAGACATCAAGATACTTTTTGCTTTGTTACTGATAAAGATTTGTCACACAGTCGTGTCGTCTGATCTTCTTAATCGTTCAGTCTCAAACTCCCACTGCAGCATCTTCCATGCAGCAGAACAATGATATCACTAGATTTCCCTCAGGATATAGTCCAGATACTGGAAATGCGTAATGCTTAACCATATTATTTGCTTTGCAAATCCTAGGGAATGGGTCAATTTCGGAAAATCCCTGTCAACACTTCTTAACAATCGACTGTTTTCGTGATTATATGACATATCCTGGTATATCTAGATCGCCGTGAGTCTCCACAAACTCAAATATTGAGTTGAATAGCAAGGCATCAGGTAAGGGAATGCAAATTTATAATAATTATTTTACATTTACTTAGTTAAAAAAAAAAGAAAGAATTTCTGTACCTGGAGGGTCTTTGGGAGCTGAAAAAATAAATTTTAAAAAACATTAAAAAAATTGTTACATAAATAGCAATACACATACAAAATAAATTTCAGCGAAGCGGTATTGTCTCATTTCGGCCTTATCTCATGTTCTGTTAACACATCTTAACTTATCTTTACCTTAACTCATTTTCTCTTTAACTCATTTCTCCTTACATATTTTCTCCTTAACACATTTTCTCTTTAACTAATTTCTCCTTACATATTTTCTCCTTCACACATTTTCTCTTTAACTCATTTCTCCTTACATATTTTTTCCTTAACTCATTTTCACTTTAATTAATTTTCTCATTAAACACATTTTCCAGCTAACACATTACCCCATTTACTCATTTTCTCCTTAACTCAGTTTCTCCATAACATTTCTTCTTAACTTTTTTCTCCTTAGCTCATGTTATCTTAACACGTCTTAACTTATCTTCTCCTTAAATCATTTTCTCTTTAACCCATTTTTATCATAGCTCTCCTTATGTTCATGTTCTCCTTAACACATTTTCTTAAATTATTTTCTCCTGTTTTAATTTTCCACATTTTCATCTTCACATATTTTCTAGGTAATTCATTAGTTGCTTATCTCATTTTCTTTAACTGATTATGTGATACATGCATGTAATTATGCGTTATCATGTTATTTCATATAAGGTATTTCATATAAGGTATTTCATATAAGGTATTTCATGTAAGGTATTTCATTTATCTGATCGTGTAGGGAGAATCAGAGGAATCTCGCTAGGGTAGTGGATAAGATCGCCTTACGTCGAAAAGGTAATGGGTTCGAAGCCGGCTCGTGTGGTCTTGATTACAAGGTGGATTTTATCGGAGATTCTTGTGATATATCGCTTGAAAGTACGGTGCTATGAGTGGTACTCTCAAGAAGCGGTATGCTGATTCGTTGAGACTGACGTATAACACATGGGAAACGGAGTAAAGTGAAGTCAATTCTGAACCATTTGAAGGGAGAAACAAATCTGGCATCATCCAGCGCTAGACATTAAAAAAATATGGTGGATGACAGTTTATTATGGATGAGTGCACAGCCAGCTTTAGGAGTGTGTTATTGCTGCGTTCTGTTCAGGAGATTTTAAGCTATACATATTATGTGCGAAATCGCAAGATTGTACTCTGGTCTTTCCTGCCCTGAAGGTTGATGTTGTCTTTGGGAGTTAGACTAGTTATATAAAAGTATATAATTTTCTCATAATGAACCATAGCCTATCTGTTCAATCAAATATCGTTGTTCATATATTTCAACATCTGTTAACTGTAACACATAGGGATACATGAGCTCTATTGATAGTAATTAATGGGGACCAGAACAAACTTGCAGATGTTCATGGGGTTAGCAAAATGTCAAACTGTTTTACAGAAAACATAGGAAAATGTTGGATACGAATATAATTGGAGTTGTCAATTTTTTTGCTTTTCAGTGTTTCCAACAGAATGTTTTGTTTGTGTGACTGCTATATTGCGCGATGCTCAGCAAAGACAGCAAAATTGATGACGTTGAGAGCAACAATGATGGACTCTGGACTACTGATTCTCAGACGATGACGTCAAAGTAGAAGCTCTTTACCGACACTTTCAGACCGTCCTAGCAGAACATCTTCTTTTCACCGTTGATTTCTTTGCCCTTAGAGGTCCCCATACATCGGAAATAGCATTAAAACACAGTGGTTATACACTGTATTGTGAGCTCCATGAATCTGCTGGTGACACCACATATAAATTGTGGGTATTTAGTTCACATCAATATTATGTAATCAAGGAAACACCATTTTTGAAAAAAAAGGAATTACACACTATTACTCTATTCAATAGCGTAATGGGTGCGGTTTCTTGGATCACAAGAAAATGATTTCTTGATCAGAGAATAAAAGTTAACTATGCAGCTAACAATAAAAGTTAACTATGCAGCTAACAATAAAAGTTAACTATGCAGCTAACATTAAAAGTTAACTATGCAGCTAACAATAAAAGTTAACTATGCAGCTAACAATAAAAGTTAACTATGCAGCTAACAATAAAAGTTAACTATGCAGCTAACAATAAAAGTTAACTATGCAGCTAACATCAATTTGCCGAGTCACGATGTACTCTTGCCCACAGATGAATACAATTTTAATGACGTTATATTGATCATATATATGTCATTTTAAATGCAGTGCACATCGACTTTATAGACATCCTATAACATCCACCGCATAGAAAATAGTAAAGTATAGCCAGAGGGGGGGGGGGGATGCGAACATCATTTGCTGGCGTGTGAAATTAACTTACATCTTCAGGATTTGATTGCATCAATTCCCGCCGAAGACGGATGTGTCGGGCCATTGGCGCAAATAAAACGGCGACACAACGCATTTCCATTCTCTGGACTATATCCTGCTGGAAATCTAATAGGGCCATTGTCCTACTGCAATAGATATCCGGCAGGAGTTTGAGAATGAACGCTGAAGAAGAAGAAGATTGCATCCATTGAAAGTCATTGCTTAGAATAATACTTATGTTTGCAAAATGATGTGACTGGAAAAATCCTAACACCTGCGCTATCAACTGTGCATGTTTACCTAGTGTAACAATTCCCTGTTATGAACGTCTGCTACCACGCAAGGAAGAATACTCTTGAATATTCATTTTTAATAAACTCTTTTGAACATTTCGATAAATGATTATGGTCATTTATGAAAATTATAGTAATAATAATGAAAGGAAATAATGAATGCAAAATTGCTTTTTTAAATGTGAAGGTATTTCAACTGGTAATCCCATGTTGTATACGTATATTTTGAAAAACGTAAGCTGATACCAGAAGATAGGACTGGGTGTTCTATTGTATAACGTGCGGTAAGATAACGTGCGGGAAGGTAAGGTATGAAACTACAATGTAGGGGACATAACTACACAGTGATGACATGAAAATAAACGTTAATTCTGTCGGAAATTATAATCGTTCGTGGTTAATTTAATGGTAAAAACTATTTCTAATAATATACACTCGTTGCATATTGTAAACTTCGGGAGCCTCAGCACCAAAGGTCCGGGAAAACTTATCTCATCCATATAGACGAGGGTTGAATTTGTTTATTGTCATGTACCACAAAGGGAATGTATAGTAAGTAATACAAATTAATTTAGATTTGTTATTAGTTAGGTATTCCTTGTAACCTGTTTATTTTATTTGCATTACTATTTGTTACTTTGGTTACTGCGGCACCTTCTACTTTGCCGGATACCCTCCGACCATTTGGTTATTTATGTATAGTAACACAGCCATCTGCTAAACATTTAGGGAAGGTTTGAGGGCACCATTCACGTATTAAGATGTATCTTCTACAAGTTCAGGTGGTGAGCTCCCATCCTTGCTGTTTTTACCTTCCCGAACTCAAGCGCCCGGACATAGCCGTAGAATACCATAAATAGCGGGATCTACCTAGAATAAAAAAATACGACTTAGATCGGATTTCGTGTGTTAGCTTCACTATTTGACGGAAAATTTGAAGACCTTTTAGGGAAAAAAAATACAAAATTTGTGGTTAAGTTTTGAGACATTTTTGTTAAGTTTTGAGACAGTTTTGTTAAGTTCCTAGTACTAAAAGTCATGTTACGATTTGCTGAGATGGGGGGATGTTGAACCCCTCCCCACCCAACCACTCACTATCTACGGGACTGCGTCAGGTAAACATTTACACGTGGGAAGACTGGAACAGCGGTCGTGTTAGGGGAGAAATATGCTACATTATATTTTCTCGTCTGATGTGGTTTCGGACCTGGCAAGCTGTAACAAGGGAGATAGTAAGCAAGCTGACTATCAAGACCATTAGGTTCTCCCTCCATTCTCCTTTCTCCCCCCCCCAATCCAATTAAAAAAACAAACAACAAAGAAAAAGCCTCCAAAAATCAACAACGATTAATGTCAAATATACAATTACAATATTTATCTACGTGGCTTATCCTTTACACAACGTTGTCGCCGCTGCCACTCTGTATAGATCCTTTTTACGTATATGATTCCCAGCTTATTCTGGTGTCATGTTCACAAGGTATTCGATGCAATGTTTCCATTGTAGTCGTGGTCTGCCTCTTTTTCTATACCCAGGAACTGTACACTCCATGAGTATTCTTTCTAAAACATTATCTCTCTCTCTCTCTCTCTATATATATATATATATATATATATATATATATATATATATATATATATATATATATATATATATATATATATATATATATATATATCCAAATTTCATATAGTAGAATAGGGAGAACATAACGGAAAGAGAAAATAAAAGTAAAATGGTTCTAACAAAACTTCGTATGAAGCCAAATTATTAAACGAAACAAAGATCAGGCAAATGGAATATTTTTGGCATATTAAAGGACTATGACAACTTGTTGAAGACTTTACTTGAAGGTAAAGTCAAGGGGAGGCGAGGAAGAGGTAGGTACAGATACAAGTGAGAGAGTAACATCACAATATGGACAGGTTACAGTCTAGCAGAGTGTAGCACCAAGACAAGCGACAGGTGATGTTGGAGGTCTGTTGCAGCCAATCTTCGTTGCTAATCCAGCACTTAATGATGATGATATATCCGTTATACGTTAGCTTGCGTTTTTAATAGTTTTGTGAACCAATTCTTCTTCTATGTTCAGATATTTGTAGACGGCTGTGTTAGTTCGTCTTTCTGTGAATGATATTTTTAGGATCTTTCTATAACAATTCGCTTTAAATGTTATTTTCTATTCCATTGCAAATGTCACTGTCTCGTTTCATAAATCCTGTCACTGGACATATATAGCTTCTCAATGGGTCTAAGTGTGTTTTTCTGTTTCGTACTTGACATATATATTTCATCCAACAATCACACAGACACACATACTTACTCTCGACTTACCTTCACATACTTACACTCGACTTGCCCTTACATACTTACACTCAACCTTCCCTCACACACTTACACTAAACCTTCCCTCACATACTCACACACGACTTACCCTCACATACTTACACTCAACCTACCCTCACATACTTACACTCGACTTACCCTCACATACTTACACTCAACCTACCCTCACATACTCACACACGACTTACCCTCACATACTTACACTCAACCTACCCTCACATACTCACACTCGACTTACCCTCACATACTTACACTCAACCTACCCTCACATACTCACACACGACTTACCCTCACATACTTACACTCGACTTACCCTCACATACTTACACTCGACCTACCCTCACATACTTACACTCGACTTACCCTCACATACTCACACACGACCTACCCTCACATACTCACACACGACCTACCCTCACATACTTACACTCGACTTACCCTCACATACTTACACTCGACCTACCCTCACATACTTACACTCGACCTACCCTCACATACTTACACTCGACTTACCCTCACATACTTACACTCTACCTACCCTCACATACTCACACACGACTTACCCTCACATACTTACACTCAACCTACCCTCACATACTCACACACGACTTACCCTCACATACTTACACTCGACCTACCCTCACATACTCACACACGACTTACCCTCACATACTTACACTCAACCTACCCTCACATACTCACACACGACTTACCCTCACATACTTACACTCAACCTACCCTCACATACTCACACACGACTTACCCTCACATACTTACACTCAACCTACCCTCACATACTCACACACGACTTACCCTCACATACTTACACTCGACCTACCCTCACATACTCACACACGACTTACCCTCACATACTTACACTCGACTTACCCTCACATACTTACACTCAACCTACCCTCACATACTCACACACGACTTACCCTCACATACTTACACTCAACCTACCCTCACATACTCACACACGACTTACCCTCACATACTTACACTCGACCTACCCTCACATACTCACACACGACTTACCCTCACATACTTACACTCAACCTACCCTCACATACTCACACACGACTTACCCTCACATACTTACACTCAACCTACCCTCACATACTCACACACGACTTACCCTCACATACTTACACTCAACCTACCCTCACATACTCACACACGACTTACCCTCACATACTTACACTCGACCTACCCTCACATACTCACACACGACTTACCCTCACATACTTACACTCGACCTACCCTCACATACTCACACACGACCTACCCTCACATACTCACACACGACTTACCCTCACATACTTACACTCGACCTACCCTCACATACTCACACACGACTTACCCTCACATACTCACACACGACTTACCCTCACATACTAACACACGACTTACCCTCACAAACTCGCTGAGTGATTTGGTTTAATATGACATCATTCAGCTTGCCAAAACTCTTGACATTAACAATATTTTTCTCAGACCTAGCAATAGCTAACAGTTCAACGTTATTGACTGAGCCGACACCAACACAGATGATAGTTGTGTTACTGTCCCATAGTTTGTTTGCAGCTTCCACGGCTGTGAATAAAAATGAGGATAATGTTCAAGTGTGACTGTTTTAAGCATAATGTATATATTCTACAAGTATTTTAAAAAATATTACAGCCTAATTATGGTAAAAGAATACATGCAGATTATGTTAAGTACACCCTTCAGACTTGTCACACAAATTCGTTGACCTTTGACGTGTCTGTGCTTTTCTATAAACGGTCATACAATGTATTCGTAAAGTGACCAACGAAAAGCTTGGGTTAAATGAATCAGTCAAAAATTAGTGACCTAATAGACAGGTCTAAATATCATGATTATGCAGTAGAAAAAAAAGAACAAGAGTTCTAGTAACGTATATTTTTTCAATCTTAAGGCGTGCATTTTAAGGAACAATAGAAGAGTTGCTCCAGGTTAACACTTTAATCAAACAACACTTTAATAAACAACACTTTAATCAAACAACACTTTAATCAAGCAACACTTTAATCAAACAACACTTTAATCAAAAGACACTTTAATCAAACACCACTTTAATCAAACAACATTTTAATCAAGCAACACTTTAATCAAACAACACTTTAATCAAACAACACTTTAATCAAACAACACTTTAATCAAACAACACTTTAATCAAACAACACTTTAATCAAAAAACACTTTAATCAAACAACACTTTAATAAATCAAATGACTGGCATGTCTTTCACTATTGAAATCCAAATCCACATTTATTCACAATTTCTGATATAGAGTTATCTAGTGCTTCAAAGTTTCTCAGTGCAATAAATTGGAAAAGTTTGAGCCGATTTTTGTTAACCCATTATCTGCGGAGGTATTCTTAAGAATATATATATATTTGCCTTATATATTTATAAATAAATCCGTAAGCCGTCAGGGTGATAGGTGTACATGACCGGATGCATCAACGTAAAGTACTTCAGCGATTTCTATCTTCAACAATGAGAACGATTCAGGAATAGTCTTAAGAATACCTCTGGGCTAAGGGGTTAATTTTATATCTAAACTTTGTAAATAGTTTATTTTTATGTTGCTGCTTAATTTTGAGCTCTACTTTTACACTTTTCAATATTCATTCTCAAACTCCCGCTAGATCTCTCTTGTAGCTGAACTTTTAAAACGCTTTTGTTACTGCATGTTTTCCTGTGAGGGAGTACAGGGAGCCTTTCTATGGCCTGTGGAAATAAAGGCCGCTTTGCCATAGCAGACGCAGCGACATGTACAGGAAAGATTTTGATTGTACTTCCGAAAGAATAATACCTGTCCAAACCATGGAGTGAACCCGGGTCTCAACGGCGTTCTAACCACACATCCATGCGCTGCACATATTGTTCATAAATTGTAAGCAGGATGTAGTAAAGATAATTGAAATGCGTTGTATCGATGTTTTTTTGCGCAAATAACCTGACACATCCGATTTCTACATTTACCTTTTATAGAATACTATTAGAGTATTTCTTTAAAATATTGTCAGCAATGTCTCATATTTGTGTGTGTTGAGTTTGAGAATATATTCTATTTTGAACGGTGTCAGATAGACTGGAGTCCCATTTCGCGAGATTATGGCTTCTTTTCATTTGATCTAACAGAGCCCACATATTATAGCACTAATTTGGATTGCTATATTGTATGAACAATAATTATTCGTTTTTCAATTCAATCTTAAACGTCTTCTGTTAATAAGGATGCAGACTGGAAAATGGCATACGTTATATAATGGTTTACAACTTGGCTGAAATATTTGTAAATTTCGGACACATACATATATATTCTGCATTATTTTAGTAACATTGATACATTTGCCTATGACATATTTAAAACTCATCCCTGTAAATTACGCGATGACATTAAGGAAATGCGTCCCCATTCACTCAGCTACACATTCCTCCTACTCTCCTTAACCCTAAAGGAAAAGATGCAGTATTTGTGTAGTGTAGTTAGGAAATGTACTCGTATTTAGTTAGCAAAGGTACTGGTGTTTAGTTGGGAAAACTACTGGTGTTTATTTGAGAAAAGTACTGGTGTTTATTATGAAAAGTGTCATGGTTTACAGCTTGGCAACGATACTTGTTTCTTGAAAACCATAAACTGGTTTTTAGTTATGAAAAGCACCGTTGTATAGTTATGAAAAGCACCACTGTTTAGTTATGAAAAGCACCGTTGTTTAGTTCTGAAAAGCACCGTTGTTTAGTTATGAAAAGCACCACTGTTTAGTTATGAAAAGCACCGTTGTTTAGTTATGAAAAGCACCGTTGTTTAGTTATGAAAAGCACCGTTGTTTAGTTATGGAAAGCACCGTTGTTTAGTTATGGAAAGCACCGTTGTTTAGTTATGGAAAGTACCGGTGTATAGTTATGAAAAGAACGTGTGTTTAGCTATGGAAACACCGGATGCGTATTTCTGAAAATAAATGGTGTGATATTATAAAACGAACAATTACCTATAACTAAGAGATTTTCCCGGGTAATTATTCTATACACAAACCAAACACATAACAAATTACTTACTTTTAGTTACGTTTTCAGATCTTCCATCAGTTATCAGAATGATAATTTTGGGTACTTTTCTACCCCCACGAGTTGGTGAGGTCAGAAGTCCATCCTTATCAATGGCATCCAAAGCAAGGTGTGTGTACGTGTTCTTTTTCAATTGTACTGTATTGAGCACTGCCTGTTGGTGGATACAACATTAAAAAAATCTTTACACGCATACACATTAAAAACAAAATGTTTGATTCATATAATCAGTTTACGTGATCTAGATTACTTCATATAATTAGTCTAGGTGGGCTAGATTACTTCATATAATCAGTTTAGGTGGGCTAGATTACTTCATATAATTAGTCTAGGTGGGCTAGATTACTTCATATAATCAGTTTAGGTGGGCTAGATTACTTCATATAATCAGTTAAGGTGGGCTAGATTACTTCATATAATCAGTTTAGGTGGGCTAGATTACTTCATATAATTAGTTTAGGTGGGCTAGATTACTTCATATAATTAGTCTAGGTGGGCTAGATTACTTCATATAATCAGTTTAGGTGGGCTAGATTACTTCATATAATTAGTTTAGGTGGGCTAGATTACTTCATATAATTAGTCTAGGTGGGCTAGATTACTTCATATAATCAGTTTAGGTGGGCTAGATTACTTCATATAATTAGTTTAGGTGGGCTAGATTACTTCATATAATTAGTCTAGGTGGGCTAGATTACTTCATATAATTAGTTTAGGTGGGCTAGATTACTTCATATAATTAGTTAAGGTTGGCTAGATTACTTCATATAATTAGTTTAGGTGGGCTAGATTACTTCATATAATCAGTTTAGGTGGGCTAGATTACTTCATATAATTAGTTTAGGTGGGCTAGATTACTTCATATAATCAGTTTAGGTGGGCTAGATTACTTCATATAATCAGTTTAGGTGGGCTAGATAACTTCATATAATCAGTTTAGGTGGGCTAGATTACTTCATATAATCAGTTTAGGTGGGCTAGATTACTTCATATAATTAATTTAGGTGAGCTAGATTACTTCATATAATCAGTTTAGGTGGGCTAGATTACTTCATATAATTAGTTTAGGTGGGCTAGATTACTTCATATAATCAGTTTAGGTGGGCTAGATTGAATGTATATCATGACTTTCGCTAACTGTAGAGCCACCAGCAGAATTCAATCAAGACTTTTGAGTCCTAATTTCGTTCACAACTGTGCATTTCGTTGTCGGTGTTGAGACGCGACACACGGGCAACAAAAAAGTATACAGATAGTCTGTCTATTATCTTTCCTCAGCAATTCTTGTGATGCGTTGAAGGTTCAAATGATGATTGGTTCTCTTGCTGTGACACGTTTGGTCGATGGTATGCAGTAATATTGTGACGTCTCAGAATGTTGGCAACTCATCAACACACAATCGTCTTGATCTTCCTCTAGCACCATAGTAACACACACACACACACACACATATATATATATATATATATATATATATATATATATATATATATATATATATATATATATAAACCTATATATGAAGAGGACCACAGTAACACACGTCTATCTATATAGACACACGTCTAAACATATTCATAAATCCGTAAGTCTTCAGGGTCGTAGGTGTACATGACTGGATGCATCAACGCAGAGTCCTCCAGAGATTTATATCTTCAACAATGAGAACCATTGAGGTGAAGTCTTGTTTTGTCCACTCTTTTACGGTACCTGTCCATGCTTTACTTTACCCACCTCTGTCTCTTCCACCTTCAGAGAAGATATTTCCCTGTAGTATCTTTCTTGACAATGAATCATGTCGGCATTATCGTTTTAAATATAACACAAGTATAAATCTATATTAATAAATACATGTAATTATATGGACACTTCAAGCGACATGATAGTATCGCTAGGCTGATTCTAGAGGACAGAGTGTCAGGCGAGAGAAGATGAGGAAGACCAAGAAGACGATAGACCAGCGGCATCGAAGAATGTATATGCATGTCTCTGGCCAATGCCAGCGAGGCGCTTAGAGTATTAGAGTATCTACGACGAAGACAACGTTCTGGAAAGAATATATCACTTGATATATATATATATATAATATGTTACAAAGAATGATATATAAAATACAAATAACATATGTTATACAGTATCATAAATAAAAGGATATCAAGAAGGACAATTTCTACTTTTCGGATAACGGGTCTTTTAAAGAACATATTAAAACAGAACACATAAAATGTCACGACTTTAACGTAGAGTGGGATCACGAAACATCAGATGATACTGGAGAAATAACTTATGAAGATACTGTACTACTGTGAACATTAAAGAATGACATCCCATTTTCAATCTGTCTTACCTGGGCAAAATCTGCCTGACTTTTAAAGGTGTTCAGATCAGAAATATGCTTGAATGTGGTGCTAAACGTTCCATAAGCAAACTGCACATATTTTGGACCAAACTGAAACGCTTTTGTAAAATTCACGATGAATGCCAATTCCCTACCGTATCCTATCGAGTTGATGCTGTTTGACGAGTCACCAAGAATGTAGATGTCAGCAACTAAACGATCTTCACATTTTGGCTCTGTGGAAGATTAATTAAAAGGTAAAGGTATATCCCATGACAGCAACATGCCGCCGGGGATGAAGATAACTCTTCGTGTACTAAGCCTCAGCAACTATTGAGTGTGCTGTCCACTTCCCTTCCTTGCTGTCTTTACCTCCCCTAACTCACGCGTCATGCACTCATTTACAGTTGCAAAATGGAGGAATTGATGTTTCAAGCGAAAAACCACAACCCGGATTTATTTTGTCTGGACGTGGTTTCGAACCTGGAACACTGTAATCCGATGATAGTAAGCAATCTACCTATCAACTAGAACATCAATTAGCTAGTGATTTATAATTTTACAACATCAACAATAATAATAATGACAATAATAAACATAATACTAATAATAATTATAGTAAGTAATAATTAATAATATTGGCAGTATTAATAATGATATTAAGGAGAAATGGAATATTAAGATACCAAATATCATAAAAATAACAGTGATAATAAAGTGTTGTTACTATTAAAACAACAACAAAAATATACTAATAATAATAATAATAATATTAGTAATAATAATATTAATAATAATAACATCACTAATAACAAGAATAATATAAATACCTAATAATAATTGTAATACTAATCAGAAAAGCACTAATAACAATAATAATACTGGCAACAATAATTTTTTTTTTAAAGTTAGTGTATCCTATTCAGGACGTAGCCATCAACCCATACTTTTCGGATGTAATGATTTTCTAGGCAATATAAATGCGTTCAATAGTTTATTATTGCTTTCTCAATGGTGTGGATGCACAATTGCCTGTAGCGTGGATGGAACTCAATACCTAGGCAGTCACAGAAGCGGTCTGTAGCACAACGACACTGAACCGGGCAGCAATAATAATACTTGGATACATCCGAAGTGTCAGGACCGTAGGTACTAAAAAAATTTCCAAATACTCCTGATTAAAGTCAAGTATTAGTTTGCTCCAAGTGCTCCTGATTAAAGTTAAGTACTACTTTGTTCCAAGTGCTCCTGATTTAAATCATGTATTTGTTTGCTCCAAGTGCTCATGAATTAAGTCACGTATTAGTGTTTGCTCCAATTGCTCCTGATTTAAGTGAAGTATTAGTTTGTTCTTATCTTTTTCTTAGATAATCTTTTAGATTCTCTTCTTTGCATCACTAACTATTGCGTGTCCATTAATTTCTTCTTATTGTCTTTTCTCTACTTTCTTTTATCTTGTCTCCAATAACTTCCTCCCTTAATTTTGTTATTAAGTTCTTCTCTGATGTCATCGTGTTTTTGTTTCTTGATTCAAATCATGATTCTTTGTTTGAAGTGAACTTTTCTGTTGTAGTTATCCTGACGAAGTCATTTTGGTAGAAGCGGCATTTGTCTCTTCTGTGTGTTTATATTAAGTGAGCTTGTGTTACTGTCGTTTGTATTTTTGTAGCAATTCCTGTAACACTGCCTTCATATGCCTGACCCCCCCCCAAACAATAATAATTTTATAATCATATCCTGCTCACGATGTAATGTTCGCTACTGTTCACGAGGTTATGTTCGCTACTGTTCACGAGGTAATGTTCACTACTGTTCACGAGGTAATGTTCACTACTGTTCACGAGGTAATGTTCGCTACTGTTCACGAGGTAATGTTCGCTACTGTTCACGAGGTAATGTTCGCTACTGTTCACGAGGTAATGTCCGATACCATATCTCTTTCTGAAGTCATTTTCTACGCCATTTAAATACGTTCAGCTGGTCGCAATTCTTTCCTGTAGGTTTCGAATTCACAATTTCTGCGGCGTGGATTGAACCGCAACATTTTGCTAAGCGAGAGGAATTCGGTCCATCTCCACCACAGAGCTGGACTGATATATTAATAATGATATGAATAGTGATAATTAAAATATTTTGGACACATGATACAATGTTGCAGTCGACCTTCGTTGCGGAGACGTCACTTATCCAGATGAATAATGATAATAGTAATGATAATAATGATAACAATTCTTTCATTTCGCTTTATACCACCCCCTCCCCTTTTATCTTCATGTGGGTGTGCCTGTGGGTGTCACCAATGGTCCACTAGACAAACCATCCATGCAACATAAAACAATAGTAGATGACATTCCATTATATTGAGGCTCTCTTATGGAAGCTTTTTAGTATGTCAACCATAAAATTATAGACCACCTCTGAATATAAGTCTCCTTCAATATACATTGCACTACGCCGAAAACTGAAGTCTCCAGGGTATGAACGTTCAGAAAAACCACCCCACTGGATATAGAAAGTAGGAGCTAATCGCTCGCAAAAAAACCGCGGTTTTCAAACAAACAACGTGTTCCTTTACATAGTAATTGCATATACATTAAAAAAAGTAAAGTAACCCATAGCATTTATTAATGCCGTAGGGGTGTGAGATGTTAGCATTTCAGAGGCTCTGCAAATGAGGGCGGTAGCCATCTCCTCTCCCTCGCAGTCTTTACTTCCCGGATTAATGCGGTACCCATTTAAGGTTGGGTCGACCCGGGAGCCGTTGCGATCTGAAAAACATTTCCGACTTAACTGAGAAATGAACCCAGTACCACTCATATGCGAAGCTAGTGCTCTAATCACTGTGCTAACGCAGCTACTCACATATACATATTATATGTTCAATGCCAGACATGGGCGCTGACAGCAGCTCAGCAGAGAAAACTTACAATATGTGAGATGAAATGTACGAGAAAGGCCACGACAGTGACCAAACTAGACAAAATGGAAAATGATGAAACCATGAGAAGAATCAGTATAAGACCATGAACAGAATACATGGAGAAACAACAAATAAAATGGTGTGGACACCGTATGAGAATGAACCATAACTAACTACCAACAAGAACATATAACATAAGAAGATCCGGATACAGATACCTAGAACACGATAGATAGATAACATGAAAGCAACACTGAACAAATACGGATTCAACGCCGCCAAGGCGATACATCTGACCTTGTATAGAAAACTAAAGCTTCCAATCACTACCTCAACGATCAACGGTAAGTGTGAATATTCTGACCATCATCGACCTGAGATAGACAATAGACACCTTTATGCCTTGTAGCGTCAATCAAAGGTAGACGAGTTCTCTGGAGACATTTCTGTGTTCTTCATATATGTTTGGATTAGTTGACTCTCTTATTTCTGTAATCCATCTTTTGTATAGTCTGCCCCTGGCTGTGTATTGGTCGTGTCTGTATAGCAATACTTTTTGAGAGGCACTATCTGATGGCAGTCTGGATGCATGTGAAAACCAATTAATCTGTTGACTTCTGATGTAATCCAGGATTGCGTTTGTTAGTTTTGTGATATTTTTTATTGCTGGTTCTGCCTCTTATTGTTACTACAAGAATTCTACGTAGGAAAGTCATTTCTGTTGGATTTTGTTGTTAGTCTTCACATTTGTAGTTTAGTGATAGTGTGATGGTATTCTAATATAGTGCAGTTTTGGTGTTCATGTTCACATGTTTGTTTTTGAAAATAGGAGACATCTACCCTAAGATTTGGTACGTTATGGTACATCTATGTTGTTTTTTTGGGGTGTTTTTATTATTTGATGATATGATGTTTCAAAGATAAGTGAATTCTTTCTTCTGTATAGATGGTAACATAGTGAATTCAACATCAGTGAATACTTTCATCTGTATATATGATAACACTAATAATAATAATAATAATAATAATAATAATAATAATAATAATAATATACATATAGAGGTATAGGACGAATTACAGAACATGTTTGCTCCATTGTAGCACTTCATTTATATGTTCCATTGTCGTGCATCATCGCTATGTTTCATTGTCGTGTTCCAATGTCGTGTTCCATTGTCGTGTTCCATTGTCGTGTTCCATTGTCGTGCTCCAATGTCGTGTTTCATTGTCGTGTTCCATTGTCGTGTTTCATTGTCGTGTTTCATTGTCGTGTTCCATTGTCGTGTTCCATTGTCGTGTTCCATTGTCGTGTTCCATTGTCGTGTTCCATTGTCGTGTTCCATTGTCGTGTTCCATTGTCGTGTTCCATTGTATCCTACTTATCGTGCTCCCTCTCCGTGCTATAATCGTTGTACTATCACCATCCCACTCCATCGTCTAGCTCCATCGTGGAGCTCCATCTTCATACTCCATTGGCTCCTTCCATCGTCGTACTTTATTGGCTCCTTCCATCGTTGTGATGCACTGTCGTGCCATCACCGTCGTACTCCATCGTCATGCTGCGTTGGCTCCATACATCGTGTGCACTATCGTGGTACTGTCATCGTCGTACTCCATTGTCGTACTCCACCGTCGTGCGCCGCTGGCTCCCTCCATCTTCGTGTTCCATTCGCTCAATTCATCGTCGCACTCCATCGTCGTGGTTCATTGCCTTAATCCATCGTCGTGCTCCATTGGTCCCCTCCATCGTCGTGCTATATTGTAATTTCTCACACTTCAACGTTTATTTATATTTATCTGATCTATCTCTGTAACGCGTCCTTTCTAGAATGTTCTCATACTAACAGTATGCAAGACATCTGTGCAAGACGTCCAACCTCTTCCAGTGTCCATGTTCAGAAGGTCTTTGATATCCTGTGTCCATTGTAATCTTTGTCTGCCTCTCCTTCTCTTCCATGGCACCCCCCCCTCCAATGAGTACTCTATCTAAAGCAGCGTGTCTCTGTATATGTCATGGATAGGTTAGCTTGTGATTTTGATAGTTTTGAGGAACCATCGTCTTCTATGCTCTAGTCTTTAACGATATCATCGTTGGTGTTTTTTTCTGTCCGTGACATTCTTAGTGCCTTGCTATAACATTTAATTTCGAGTGGCGATATTTTCTTTTCAATTGCAGATACCATTATCCATGTCTCACAACCATATACTGTCACTGGACTTATTAGTTTCATTTGATTAAATAGAAGGCGTATTATTGTTTAAGCAAAGAGACTGTATCCTATAATGTATTGATATCTTCTAATGGAAAATGTTTGTTGTTTCTCTTGCAACTTACTGTAGGCTATCCGGGAATTTTATAATGTATATTTATTTATCTCGCTAAATAGAGGTATTGTGAAATTTTATGTCGAAATATTTTGATTTGTTAGTTAGTTTTTCCAGTTTGTTAATGTGTTCTATTTCCTGTCTATAATTTGCGTTGAATAATCTCTGATAAAGTTACATAACTGAAACATTGTTTCAGGACATCATTTGCTTCCCTGAAACTTTTTATAAAATCTGGCACGATGGTTACCTTCGGATTTGCCAGTTCGTTTACATTTTCGTGTTTATTCTTTCTTTTTTTTCAAGTTTTGTTAGAACCTCTTTGCTTGTTTTCTTCTCTTTCCATGATGTTCTATATATCCACATCTCAAAGTCATCAATTATGTCTTCTAATTGTTTCTTAATTGTCCATGTGTCTGAGCCATAGCATTTTATAGTTCTCATCTTTTTCAAGTTTACAATTTGTTTAGATGTTAATATTTTTCTCATGTCATCGAAAGTAATTATAGCCATCTCTGTTATCTTTGTAACTTCTGTTTCACATCTGTTACAATTTGTGATGATGTAGCCAAGATATTGATAATGTTCTGCTTATCTTATAAGATGTTCAAACCTTCAGATGTTATTGGTCTGAAGTTTGTCTTTAAGATGTACGCAGTAAGGTCCTAGTATTTTCCACGGTGGCCAGCCAGCATTCATTGTTATGAGCTGAACGTTTAGATCTTTTATCTTAGCCAAATATGAAACAATACAGTCATCCCTCGCTTCTTCGCGGTTCATTTATCGCAGCCTCAGTTCATCGCGGATTTCTAAAAACATATTTACAGTATGTGCACTTTAGTTAAATCTACGTATGTTACACACACACACACACACGTATCATATATATATTATTTATACTTTATTTTATGTATGTTATTTATACTATTAATATTTTATTGACATGTTTGAAACTATTCTTTAATGTTCTAATGATAACATAAGCACTTATATGGTTTCATATACACTTATTGATATTATACATACACAAAAAATGTATGTGTGTTAAAAATGAGAGGATGACACTACTTCGCGTTTTTTCACTTATCGCGACCGGTTCTGGTCCCTATTAACCGCGATAACTGAGGGATGTCTGTATATTGGTAAACAGGTAAAACTAACACCAGACATCTTACCTTCTGCTATCACAGCTGGTGAAACTGCAATTAATAAAATATGTGTCAGGGGTCAACAACACATAATAAAATATGTGTCAGAGGTCAACAACACATAACAAACAAACACACACGCGGTATTGTCATTCAAAAAGAAAGTCTTAAACGCATTAAACAGTACTAATAGTATCTATCTACCTACCTACCTACTTATCTGCCTGTCTTTCTATCTATCTACCTACCTACCTACTTATCTGCGTGTCTTTCTATCTATCTACCTACCTACCTACTTATCTGCCTGTCTTTCTATCTATCTACCTACCTACCTACTTATCTGCGTGTCTTTCTATCTATCTACCTACCTACCTACTTATCTGCCTGTCTTTCTATCTTTCTAACTATTGTAATTTCCTCTTGTGTTGTTATGCGTCGCGGTGGGAAGTTAGAATTGTTTCTCTTTGTCTATATGTGTCGAACTGGCTATGGTTATCCCGTGTCATTTTATTGTTTCTGTTATTGTCTCTACCAATCTAGTTCTGTCTTCCTAATACCGTATAACACATTCTTCTGCTGTTGTATGCGCAACGGGCTGGTTTCTTTGGTTCCATTCACATGATATGGCCAAACTACCAGTTTCCTGTCTCTGGATGTAGTCTTGGTTTTAGATGATCGTTTACCTATGCTGTATAATTTATATGAGAGGGAAAGAACCTCACATGTTGTATACTAACACAGTTGTTATCCTATATATTTTAAACTAAAAAAGGTGTTATCCAATATATTCTATACTAACAACGGTGCTATGACTTATTCTACGCTAACAAGTGTGCTATCTTATAATCTATATTTGGTACAGTACAAGAACAAGTACATATATTTCAATTTATTAATATTGTGCGCAATTTCATTCCAACTTTAGTATAGTACGCTCAGATTTCGTGACGTCATTGTAATCACTCGACCAGTAAACATTGTTGTCAAAATGGTTAATGTAATTTGAGATTTTTAAAAATCGCTAGAACGGCAACCTGTGAAATCGATCTGTGCGCTACGCACGTTTAATCCTCCTCACCCAATAGGGCATCCAAAGGGGAATGGGTGGTTCTCTCTATGCACAGCGTGCATATCAATGTATCCGGAAAAAGATTGATGCATCTAGCGACATGGTATGCGTCTTTATCGATATTTCGTTTTGTTAAATAATGTAGAATTAGTGTTATTCAAGTTTAAGATTTATCTCGTTAAAATGTAGTCACGTCTTCATGTATTGAACACTAAAATTGACCACTCTGAGTAAGAGACTTTGTCTCAAGGCCTTGCACATAACAGTTGGGATTTTTTTGAGTGTCAAATACAGTTCTGGAGAAACCACCGCGTTCCACACAGACGTAAGTGCTAAGGGTTCGTAATTCTATGGTATTAAATCGACAATAACAACACTATAATCTATTCTAATGAAGTTGTATACTTATATAATCTATACAACACAGAATGGTAGTTTGTAAAAGGTATACTAAGGAAAGTTCTTGTTATATAATCTAAAAGAGTGGGAGATCTGGTTTATATAACATATGCGAGAGACTATGTCGTATATTTTCTATAATACAGAATTTGATATATAGGAAATGTTGCGCCTTACCTATGTAACGTATATGAGAGTTGACATCGATATTTTATAAGCAATGGGATCATTGCGCAATATAATTCGAGAAACACTAAATTACTATATATATATATATATTATATATTTGAAATATTGATAAGTGCACGCTCTCTAGCTTGGCACAGTGGTTCTGTTTTAGTGCATGTGTGTACCGTGGTATTTTTTTATTTAAGCGCAGCACACGATCTATACTCTCACCTGCAGATAACAGGGATGCCAAGAACAAACATAGCGCCAACATTGTGCGTAATATCGTCATTGTCACCTGGAAAAAAAACATAACATTAATATCGTTAGTTAGTTCATAAGTCTAATATTTCATTATACAAAAATAAAGTTGATAATGCAAAAATAAAGTTGATTATGCAAAAATAATGAAGAGATTTTGTAACAAGTTAAGAATTTCCTTTATGACATGTGACGTATGTGTGTGTCATGTGACGTATTCCTTCCAGAACGTTGCCGTCCCAATGAACTCTCTGAACCTCTCTCTGTCTTTGGCGATGTGGCTTGCATTTTCTAGCGATGTATTCATGTTATCTTTAATGTCGTCAGCCCATCGTCTTCTTGGTCTGCCCTTTCTCCTCTACCCAGGTACTCTTCCCTCCATTATTTGTCTTTCTAAACAGTTGTGTCTCTTTATATGGCCAAACAGGTGTAGTTTTCTTTTTGTTATTGTGTTTAGTAACCAGCTCTCTGGAATCTTCAATGTGTTTATAATATGTGGATGACATACCTCATGTTTTAGGTTTTTCTAAATCTACTCAATAATTCAATGTCTGAGATGAAATGCTACAGAAAAATACTTAGAATCTCATGGAAGGAAAAACAAGATAAACTCTGATATTATAAACACATTCAAGATGCTAGAGTGTTGATTACTAAATACAATTGCAAAAAGAAAACTACACCTGTTTGGTTATATAAAGAGACACAATTGTCTAGAAAGACAAATAATGGAGGGCAGGCACCCGGGTGGAGGAGAAAGGACAGACCAATGAGACGATGTACTGAGGACATTAAAGATGAAACGTATACGTTGTTGAAAAATGCAAGCCGCGTGGTCCAAGACATAGAGGGGTTAAGGGGGTTCAATGGGAAGACAAAGCTCTGGAGAGAATTCGTCACATGACACTCAACAGAAAAAACGATGTTTCTCAACAGAACAAACGACGCTTCTCAACAGAACAAACACCGGTTCTCAACAGAACAAATGACGCTTCTCAACAGAACAAACACCGGTTCTCAACAGAACAAATGACGCTTCTCAACAGAACAAACGACTACATATTTCTCAAAACTCCGTAAAGTCACATGATAATCCTCATGTATCTCCGAAAATGCACATAGAAAAAAGACGTCAAGACTGGAATAGAACACACTCATGATAAAAGTGCACACTCGTTTAGCGTATATGCCACGAGGATCCGTTATAGTGCAGAATAGAAACATATACATGTTTTACCTGCGCAAACTGATGATGATGCTCAGATCTGTGACAAATTCCACAAATTAAATGCTTAATTAATTACGAAACAAATTTTAAGACAGAAATCAGAATATGTGTTCGTGTCGAAGACGGACTTGTCGGGCCATTGGCGCAAATAAAACGGCGACACAACGCATTTCCATTCTCTGGACTATATCCTGCTAGAAATCTAGTAGGACAATGGTCTTGCTACAAGGGAGATCCAGCAGGAGTTTGTGAGAATGAACGATGAAGAAGAAGAAGAATATGTGTGAAGTGAGATGTAAAAAGCATCAAACAGAAAATGAAATGATCATGTGAAGAAAGAAGAGATTACAAAAACTGTGGAACATCGTATGTGGTCAAATATTTTGAGAAACGAAAGACTGAAATCGATCATCCTCTGTGTAGCGCATGGCCGAGAGTGTGGCGCATGGCCGAGAGGTTAGAGCATTGGTCTCACACTAGTGGTGTCTAGAGTTAGATCCACGGTAAAGACTGTTTTTATTTCTGTCGGAGCGTAAATTTAAAAAAAAGCAACTCACACTGTACATGACGTGGCGACATCACGAGTATGCAGCCTTTATCACACAGCTATTCAATCCCCTCCCTGCAACTCCTTAACGGGATAAATGCAATATGAACATTTTTTTTCTGACAGACAGATCAACTACTTAACTAGAATAAAATCATATTTGCCTGTTGCAAGAACTTATAACATGATAATGGAAACACCAAGAGACAGAAGACCAGGAACACAATGAATTAAAGGCGTTAACAACGATATCGGACGTAAAATAATTACTGCAAATCAAGGGCACCAAACATATAGACCGAAAACCTAACCTCATTTAATCCTGTGAAGCTGAATAGAAAAAAAACCCCGGAAAAAACACAATAGAAAGATATAATTATACAATGACAGGGTCCATAAAGTAGAATACGTTAGAATTTCCCACATATTTCAATTTTCCCATAATTATACATATATATATATATATATATATATATATATATATATATATATATATATATATATATATATATATATATATATATATATATATATATATATATATATATATATATATATATATATATATATATATATATATACCTTTGGAAGTCGTGGTGGCAGGTTTATCTGAACCGAAATCTCTCTATGTGTATTGTCTTAATCTCTGACATAACGGAACTGGATTCACTTTGGCGACTGAGAGGAACGTACATCCAAGCCCAATTATTAATTTTTTTTTTTTTTTTTGGGGTGGGGGGAGGTCTTTTTGGGTGTTCAAACTCCCCCCCCCCCTTTCCTCTTTACCAACCAAAACAGTATATGTTGTCAAAATGTGGGTAAAATTCTACCTTTAACGATTTTTTACAAATATTTCATCGTATTTCTCAACAAAAAGAAAGAAGTCTGTTTATCTATCTATTCTCAACAATAAGAAACATTTATACATGAAAGACGACGAATACCTTTTTTTTTTAAAGATAACACCTGTATTCACTAAAAACGTATCAATGTTCCAGTGTACATCATATAAAATGTACAGGTAAAATCAAATTGAAAGTAACGAAATGTATTCTTTAAATCCAACTGAAACAAAATCACTATTTATTATAAACTGCAAGATACTTACAATGTCAAAATTTCACACAAGACGTTGGTCTACTCGACAAGAAAACGAATGTGAATTTACAGAAAAAATTGATTACTGTTCTCCTTAAATACAACTTTTTGGGAATATGATTTGGCAAAAAATATACGTAGAGAGATGAGTGGGCAGGTGAGGTTTTATTTGTGAACATAGATGTGACGGTGAAGTTTCTATTGTGTTTCAGTTTCTCGAATAACTGACTAATTATGTAGTTTAAACATTACTTGGATCAATATATTATATGCATATATGACACGTTAATGTGTTTACTTCTCCTAGTCTTTTAACCATTATTGTACTCGAGTAATCAATTACTTCTGACATGTGTTCTAATAATTTGATTTTTTGTTATTACGGTTATTGGTTATCCGAAGTACGTCATTCCACGCTAGGTTGACTCCCAGGTGATCAAAAAATAGCAGGTGTGGGACGTTCATGTCTCCTACAACTCGCATGTCATGTTGCTCTTTGGTTCATCTGGTTCAAACCCTCCGCACTATTATCTCATAGACTCGCAACCTCATTGGTACCACTCATACTACTGTTATACAGACAAAGCCATGTCAATACTCCATGTTTCCCGTTAAACAGACAAAGCCATGTCAATACTCCATGTTTCCCGTTAAACATACAAAAGCATGTCAACACTCCATGTTTCCCGTTAAACAGACAAAACCATGTCAACTCTCCATGTTTCCCGTTAAACATACAAAAGCATGCCAATACTCCATGTTTCCCGTTAAACAGAAAAAAGCATGTCAGTACTCCATGTTTCCCGTTAAACATACAAAAGCATGCCAATACTCCATGTTTCCCGTTAAACAGAAAAAAGCATGCCAATACTCCATGTTTCCCGTAACACATACAAAAGCATGTCAGTACTCCATGTTTCCCGTTAAACATACAAAAGCATGCCAATACTCCATGTTTCCCGTTAAACAGAAAAAAGCATGCCAATACTCCATGTTTCCCGTTAAACAGAAAAAAGCATGTCAGTACTCCATGTTTCCCGTTAAACATACAAAAGCATGCCAATACTCCATGTTTCCCGTTAAACAGAAAAAAACATGTCAATACTCCATGTTTCCCGTTATGGTGTTGCAGGGGGATAGTAAGTGTAGCTATGTGATAAAAGTCACACATCGCTGCGTCGTGTGACATTTAAACAGACATTATTCCTTATTGGGAGTCGAACGCCGAACCTTTCAGATGTGAGGTCATAGCCCTGATTACTCGGCCATTAAAACTAAATTCTCATATCTAAATCTAGAATGAGAATGAGAGTGAATGAGATACATTTAATTTTCTTTCGAATCAGGAACTGAGAATGGGCATAAAAATATGTTTTTAAAATAAAATAAATTTCAATTATCTGAGCAAATGAACAGTTCAAGATACATCTTTTGGTGTCAACGATGATGCTTTTGCATAGGTGTCAAGTGGTTAGCCTTTTGGTGAAAACTATAATTTGTGTACACATCTGTCAGGTGGTTAGCCTTTTAGTGACAAATAAAATTTGTTTGCACAGGTGTCAGGTGGTTAGCCTTTTGGTGACAGCTATAATGTGTTTGCACATGTGTCAGGTGGTTAGCCTGTTAGTGACAATTATAATTTGGTTGTACAGGTATGATGTGGTTAGCGTAATCTCCAAGACTTCTTTAAGAAATATCTCAACGAAGCGAGAACGAAGCACCTCGGAAGTAAAACCTATAGCACGTGACTCGATTGCTGAAAGACACAATCTCCAGGCATGTTCGAAAATATCAACATTAAAAACAAGAAGTTGCGTTCCAGATTTGATCCAACGACCTCTTGAGTATAAAACGAACGACTTAACTACTACGCCAAGGAGATCATCGATTATCTTTCTTATTCACAGAACTTGAACAAAAGACAAGTGGTTCTATTTGCGCACATTGTATTAGAAGTCCAGACCCTGTTTGCCATACAAGAGTAAGCTAGCCGTGAAGTAAATCTTGTGTAAACAGCAATCATGATTTCATAATTTTGCATAACACATATGCCACCAAAGCAAAACGTGCGTATCGTCGATGAACCTCGTCTTCGACAAAAAAATAAATAAATTCAATTTTTATTTTGCTACGCTGATTGCGTTTACTTTCTATTACGACAACCTGTTACGGCAATCTACTGAGACAAATGTCTTTAGATTTGGTTAAATATTTGTAGCATTTTATTTGTGAGAAATACTAGAGAATTAGCTACATTGAGTATATCGTAGAAAATCACTACCGTATTACGTGGCAACTATCAGTATTACTGGGTGCACTAGCAGGCTTTGGTTGAGATTTAACATTGCTCCCTATAGCGTTCTCTATAACGTACTTCATCGGCCAATGTGTAATATGTAGAATCATCGAGAATTTATTATAAAAGAAAAATTATAAAGCAGTATAAGAGATTTAAACCTTGTCCGCTTAGATGGTACTTACCTGCATCACAACTTATGTGAACACGTTTTTCATTTTCGATCACACTACATTCCATTGTCACATGACATCTTTCAAATAGGATTTCTGCCTATTCCGGCTATTATAGGAACTATTTTTATTATCTTTTAAGATACGATTATAAAGTAACATTATTATTTGCAGTTATATATATAGTATATATATATATATATATATATATATATAATGTGTGTGTGTGTGTTCAGACGAAGATGTTATGATCGAAACGACAACTGTGTTTGTTCTTCTTAATTTTTTTATTATAGTTGATTTCATAATATTTTTTATTAATAGTGGTGGATATTTGTAGCACGCATTCATTTGTTGAATATAATTACTTTGTTGCTTGTGGAACTGCAGCCCATACCCGCATTGTTTGATCTTTTCTGATGTGTGTTACTGTGGTCCATACCTGATTATTGAATATTTTCTTGATTTTCAATAATTATATATCTATAATTTATGCTGGTCTATGTTTGTGTTTCTGTTCTTCGATAGTAGGTTACCCACGATCTTTTGTCCATATTCCCAGAATCCAACCAAAGTTGCATGTGTCAGGCACTGGTGCAAATAAAATGGCGACACAATGTATTTCAATTGTCCAATCTACATACAACTAAAAAACTAGTAGGACCATTTTCCTGTTGACAAAGAGATGCAGTGGTAGTTAAGGAATGAACATGAAGAAGATTCTTCACTAGAAAAAGAAACTTCTAGAGTTTGTCAGTGTATTCTCGGAAATGTCATTTTCTGCCATTATTGTATACAAACCTGCAATTGTGGTATGGAAGCATCATAAAATGAACAAGATTCAATTAACATTTCCAAGATTCAATTAAAATTTCCAAGATCCAATTAACATTTCCAAGATCAAATTAACATTTCCAAGATCAAATTAACATTTCCAAGATCATAAATTAATAGTAGTTTCACAGAAAAAGTTATATGCGTTAGACCATTGTCACATATAAAATGGTGATAGAATGCATTTCCATTACCTGAACCACATCAGTCTGGATATAGTAAGACCGTTGCTGAATACGAGAGATTGGGTGGGATTTGAGAACAACATAAAAATGCGGTCGATTTCCCTTTACATAATTGTAACCACAGATATGAAATGCCACAGAATACGGATATGGTGTGTCAGTAACTGAAAAAAATGGCGACATTGCAATAAATCCATTTTCTGGACCACATCGTGCTGAACAACCTGATACCACAATTGTTTTGCTATTAAAATCAATAGTTAAGAAACATTTATACACATTCTTAGTAGTATATATTTTCTTTTGAAGGACGAGAGTACTGGTCATCCGCTGCACATGCAGAATGTGGATAGCATGCGCTTCTGGAAAAGATGGAAGACTGTTTCCATTGTATAAAAACACATACTTAAAACTCAGTTTCCCCGAGTCTTCATTCTTGTGGGTCATGAGTTTTTAAGGCATTCATGAAGCCCTGAATATAGGAACAGAATACCAGATTAAATTCCTTCCTGAAGAAATGATCCAACTAGTGGTGACTATATCGATATGAAGTAATTGTGACATCTTCTTCTAGAAGATTCCATTATTTAAGTCTTGATGCGAGTAATTCTGCCTTGCTCTTGGATAAGTCCAAATCACGAACCAGGTCATTTAGTTCTTCATGTGTTATTCATGTGTTATTCATGTGTTATTCATGTGTTATTCATGTGTTATTCATGTGTTATTCATGTGTTATTCATGTGTTATTGAAATAACGCGAAAACTGAAACTAATGCAATTTGTTGGAAAAAGTAATTCATAGTTTCTACACCATTTTCAATTCACAAGCAACATTTTAATTAAGTGCGTTATATTGTTGCTGAGATACATGATTGTAAATTTGGGCAACAAATAGGAAGGCTGTCACAGGCTGCGGTATCCCACACGAATTAAGTCATGCCGAAAACGGATGCGCAGGGTCTTCCGAGGTGCAAATAACGCAGCTATACTGTAAATCTGGAACCACAATGTAGTTCAAGCTCCCTGCGATAAATAACATGAACTTTCCCGTTGTTTATCAGAGAGCGAACGCAGATGAAGAAAAATATTCCCTGAAGAGAGCACCACATTCAGGAAGATTATTGGGCTGTGTTAGAGGAGGGTGGTTTGTATACGTAAATGTATTTTTTAAAAATCATCATACTTCATCGTCCTTCTAGTATCATCTATCTTTGGAAATTGGTACCAAATCCTATTCAGGACGTGGCTATTAACCCAGCATTTTTTTGGTTGTACTGATTCTCTAGGCAATATAAATACGTTCTATAGTTTGCCAGTGCTTTCTGAACTGTCCGGATGCAAAATTGCGTGTAGTAGGGATCGAACTAGGTATCTTAGCCGTGACAGACTGGCCTTGTACCACTCCTCCACAAAGCCGGACTTGGAAATACATCAATGAAAATCATAGTGGTTTTATTGTCTGAAAGTAGCACGTGTATTTGACAATCTTGTGTGCTTTTTTAAGTTTTTCTAGATAATATGTTATTTTCCTTCATTTTTAAAGATTGGAAAGTGGTAGTTTAAACCTCTCTATATTCCACTCCTCTCTCTCCCTCCCCCTCTTCTTTTTACCAAATTCACTCCTTCATTAGATCCAACGATTCTTCATATTGACATTTCTA
Organism: Meghimatium bilineatum; assembly: GCA_034231615.1. Classification (NCBI taxonomy): domain Eukaryota; kingdom Metazoa; phylum Mollusca; class Gastropoda; order Stylommatophora; family Philomycidae; genus Meghimatium; species Meghimatium bilineatum. The sequence continues at coordinate 10,152,661 of CM067314.1, forward strand.
GATTCGATGTTTTATTTTTCAAAATAAATATTATGATTACAGTAAAAACCGCTGAATCTGTATTGATATTGAATTTTGCCATCTTAATATCCTAGTACAGCTACAGAATCAGAATGTGATCCCTGATTCTTTGTCATTGACTCTACTTTGTAGATTGTCTGTGTATGTTTAAGAAATTAAGACATATCATATGTCCCACAGAATTGCGCAACAAAGAACGTTAGATGTCTTAAGATAACAAACTAAAACCTTCCCTGCAAATTTTACAAAATCATTTGTTGGAAGTAGACGTTTCGGTTTCACATCCGCGTTTTTTGAAGTAATCAGAGGTTCACGTCTGTGTTTGCATTAACTCCCACAGTTAATTTGTTCAAATGATTATATTCCGACTCTTCAGAGGTCGTTCATATTTCTGGGACTACATTATATCCGTGTTCACCATCAAGTCAATGACAGTTTAAACATATCTAAAAGCTTAATCAATCAATCAATCAAGTGCCAAACCGAATGGTGTAGGCGATCATGTTTCTCCTCAACTCTCTGTCTCTTGTAAATCGCATAATGTAGGCCGTATAATACATTTCGCAGTTTTCTATGTTACGATAATCCTTAGCGGCGTGGTACAGTGCTAGTTTGTGACGGTCAATGTACATGTTTCGAATCACGCCGCGAGCAATTGTGTAACCGGACCCTTCAGAAATCAACGGCAAACTACTGAAGTTGACACCGCACCAAAAATTACTACAGCCACAAAATTATAGTTCGAAAACCGCATCCTACATGGGATATTCTACCAATTTCTATGTTGACGGCTACATCTTGAATGAGATATTCTACCAATTTCTATGTTGACGGCTACATCTTGAATGAGATATTCTACCAGTTTCTATGTTGACGGCTACATCTTGAATGTGATATTCTACCAGTTTCTATGTTGACGGCTACATCTTGAATGAGATATTCTACCAGTTTAAGAAGGTACCTGATAGGATGTGATGGAGTCCGCTCAATTGTCATCTCTTCGACTTGAATCTTGAGTCAGCTCGTTGTCCAAATGTGACCAATCCACATCCCTAAACTGAAGCGAGTCAAGACATCCAAGGTGCATATTCTCAAATTACTATCACCCTGACTGGTCGATATAGACAGTCGCACACACGAACATAGCACGCGTATGTCCATATCTCAATGATCACACTTATTTCACACCCGTATATACCTATATACATGTGTATTATAAATACCATTATCCCTTCTTGTAAACATAAATACCATTATACCTTCTTATAAACATAAATAATACATAAACAAAAACAATGTTTCTTCAGATAGAACATAACTTCAGATAAGGGAATGTGTGAGTTTGGAGAGATGGGAGGGGGCATGGGTGGAAGGAGGTGGACACTGAGACGAGGTCAGTGACTAGGGTGATGATACAACTAGATAGGGCATGTCGAGGGTAGATGGGTGTCGGGGCCCAGGCTGCAATGCATGAGCTCGCCCGGCTACACTCAAAACCACAAGGAATAATTATAGGCACAGATGGCTCCGCTAATAGAAACACAAATAAAAGCGATTGGGGTTTTGTTGCCTACAGAAACGACATGAAATTGGTTTAGCATATTCTACTGTCACATCAAGCATGAGGATGGAGATAGAGTGAGTTACAGCAGCACTTAATTGGTTGATAACTGATACATCAACACACTCGGTAATACTCACAGACTCTCAAAACATGCTGCGCAAGATAGAAAAGTTCATGCTGAGAAAAGAATGGAGGGACTTATTGAACTCGATTGTCCAGAGCATTACATGAATATACTGCCCTGGTCATGCTGGGGTCAGAGGAAACGAGAGAGCTGACATATTGACAGTTATTGTGGCGAAAGACGGCACATTGCTGAGAAAAGATACCGCAGACTTAATGAAGGCAGTAATAAAGTCATTTCAGGATGAAGATAATGTCAATGAGGTGAGAACGTACACATACTGAGAATGTCAGAAATGGAAGTATCTAGAGGTGAGGGAAGAAAAAGTACATTTTTTGGAAAGTCCCGAATCATACAATCAACACCTGACAGGAACTCTTAGTCTACATACACTTGGATGGCTGATGCAACGGAGGGCGGAGCACTTATGGGAATGCCCCCTTGCTGTGAAGCCAGTTTCTAATCAAATATCAAGAACATAGCTAAATGCATTATATTATTAGAAATCATTCTAATTTTCCTTGTTGTGAGATAACACCAAAAGTCGCATGGATTGGGCCATTCGAGCATATAAAACTCTGGAATAACGTATTTTCTGTTGGCTAGACCACATCCTGCTGATACTCTTGTAGGGTCATTGTTCTGATACAAGAGAGTTCCGGTGGGAGTTTCAGAACAAACGGAAAAAAGGTATCAGTAATGTCTAACGTATGCTAAATGTTTGTGGTTCCGGGGGAAATGTACAAACCAGCGCACTGTGTGTGTGTGTTTGTTACCGCATATGTTGATTGACCGATCCTCTTCATGGAAACATGAGCATATGCGCTTCTGAAGTTGTGCCTTCTCTTTTCTGCTCCGTTCGTTCTCAAATTCCAGCAGAATACCAGAATAGTCCGGATAATGGAATACATTGTGATATGGCTTACAGCAGTTGCTGTGTCCGTTACCGAAATATGTCGATAAGTGCGTCTTGCTGTGTCTAGTTGTTAGGTTGTTTTATCGGCTTATTTTGGTAACATACATACTTATTTCTGTTCATTTTGATATTTGCACTGTGTTACCCAAGCCAGCCCTTTTCAGTTTAGCGTTATTACCTGCCACTGGAGCGTCGGTTATCCCACAGATGTGTAGTCTTGGTTTCGTTGTATCCATGTTTGTTCAAAGGTTGTCAGGATGTTTTCTGTCAACGTTTTTCTTGGTTTAGCGTTCGAAGGTTTTCAAAAGCCTAAAGTCGATAACAGAAGTAAGATATGCCGATGATACACACATGATTGTCACACAGTCAAACAGGTCTCGAACCGGTCTCGAGTACCTCATTAACGCCATTAAAAACAGTGGGAAAAAAACAACTTATTTCTGAATGTAAACAAGACCAAGATTATGACCAACGACAAAACCCCTAACAGGTTCTCAATCATTATCAACAACAGCAGCGAATTAAAAAAAAGCCACCAGTTTTTAATACTTTATTTCTCTTATAAACAGCAACGGTGATTGCTATGAAGAAATCAGGAGGAGATTGCCTATTGTGTCGAAGAAGCTGATACAAATGAAAGATATATGGCTGAGCTGTTGCAAAACAGCAAAAATTACATTCCTAGGAGCTTGCATATTCTTAACCGTATTATTTGGGTGTGAATCCTGGAAATACAAATTGAAAAATAAAATAGCAGCATTAAAACAAAATATTGCACAAAAATCAATATCTCCAATGTAGCCATCCTGAGAGAAATGAAAGTAAAAGAATAATCTGGTAAACAGAAGAATTTTTTCTTAAAAACTGCAATAGTTTGGCGATATCAAACGTCATGACAGCTTAGAGAAGACCGTAAGGACAGTATTGGTGCCAGGGAGAGTAACAAGAGATAGACCGGGAAGAAGATTTATGAAAGAAATCAAAGATCACCTTTAGGGCCCCGACAACATAACGACGATAGCTTTTCTGTTCAGGTCGTAACGCTCAGTAGATCATTTTCTGTTCATGGATTAAAGTTAAGCAGAACATTTTCTGTTCATGGATTAAAGTTAAGCAGAACATTTTCTGTTCATGGATTAAAGTTAAGCAGAACATTTTCTTATCAGGGCGTAACGTTAAGCAGATCTTTTTCGGTTTAGGGCGTAACGTTAAGTAGATGATTTTCTATCCAGGGCGTAACGTATAGTAGATGATTTTCTATCCAGGGCGTAACGTTTAGTAAATGATTTTCTATCCAGGGCGTAACGTATAGTAGATGATTTTCTATCCAGGGCGTAACGTCTAGTAGATGATTTTCTATCCAGGGCGTAACTATAAGCAAGATAATTTTATGTTCAGAGCGTAACGTTAAGTAGATCATTTTTTTGGCGGAAGTAAAGTTAAGGAGATTATTTTCTATTCAAGCGCAACATTAATGATATACTTTCTATCCACTGTGTAGTGCTCAGCAGATTATTATTTATGCTGTTGAGATACCCTATGCAATATTATACTATTAATAGGATGTCATTACTTTCTGAACGATCTGGATGCACAATAGTTTGCGGCGAGATTTGAACATGACATCTTATCCGTCCTTTACGTGCATTGAACGTCTCCACCACAGAGTCAGGCGATTAAACCGAGCTAAGTAAAACACACGAACACAGCTGAAAAAAAGGCTTTTTTATAAAGAATGTACCATTTTTTGTTCGATTTTGTACAAAATTTGACAACTTAATCAACAGAACAAAAGATAAGAAGTGTATAATACAGTAAACGTATTATTTCGATCACACCTGTGCAACACATGCGCATGATATATTTTAATTAGTGTTATACAGGTAGCCATTATAAGTGCATACCCATGACGATTGCTTCACAAAGTAAACTGAAACACACATGGGACCATTGGACGCTCACCTTAAAGTACAGGAATTGCATAGATTGATTGTTGGTACCTGGACTTTCTGTGTTGAAGTACAGCTGAGAATCGTCGCTGAAGCTGCTGCGTAAGTTATCTATTGCTGAGGCTTCAACTAATTTATCGTGTATGTTTAAATTTCATCATCATCAGGTACCGTCCGGACTCGCGTAGGCGATCATGAAGCTCCACAACGCTTTATTCCCAGTACTTTTTATAATCAGAAACACTGTTGACGTTGTTATTCCACGATTTTAGAAAGTTCATCTAGTACTTTCCACGCCACCACACTTGACTTCTCTTGCCTCCACCTTTGACGTCTCTTGCCTCCATACTTGACATCTCTTGCCTCCACCTTTGACTTCTCTTGCCTCCACCCTTGACTTCTCTTGCCTCCACACTTGAATTCTCTCTCTTGCCTCCACACCTGACTTCTCTTGCCTCCAACTTTGACTTCTCTTGCCTCCACACTTGACTTCTCTCTCTTGCCTCCACCATTGACTTCTCTTGCCTCCACCTTTGACTTCTCTTGCCTCCGCACTTGACATCTCTTGCCTCCACCTTTGACTTCTCTTGCCTCCACCCTTGACTTCTCTTGCCTCCACACTTGAATTCTCTCTCTTGCCTCCACCTTTGACTTCTCTTGCCTCCACACTTGACTTCTCTCTCTTGCCTCCACCATTGTCTTCTCTTGCCTCCACCCTTGACTTCTCTTGCCTCCACACTTGACATCTCTTGCCTCCACCTTTGACTTCTCTTGCCTCCACCCTTGACTTCTCTTGCCTCCACACTTGAATTCTCTCTCTTGCCTCCACACTTGACTTCTCTTGCCTCCACCTTTGACTTCTCTTGCCTCCACACTTGACTTCTCTCTCTTGCCTCCACCTTTGACTTCTCTTGCCTCCACACTTGTCTTCTCTCTCTTGCCTCCACCATTGACTTCTCTTGCCTCCACCCTTGACTTCTCTTGCCTCCACACTTGACTTCTCTCTCTTGCCTCCACCATTGACTTCTCTTGCCTCCACCATTGACTTCTCTTGCCTCCACCCTTGACTTCTCTTGCCTCCACACTTGAATTCTCTCTCTTGCCTCCACCCTTGACTTCTCTTGCCTCCACCCTTGACTTCTCTTGCCTCTATTCTTGCATATCGAATCTATGTTCTCCAGACCCCGCCCCCCTTTAACCCAGTTACTTATAACGTGTCGAGAACTATAATGATTGCCTGATTCTAGTTATTAACGCTGGCTTGACATCAAGACCTTATTAGTTTTGCTATCTGTCCATGGTACTCTCATCACTCTTCTATAGAACCACATCTTTGTTGCTGTGTTTCCACTGTAATGTGTATTTATTATCCACATTTTAGAATATGTATTATATAGTTCCGAATAATTCTCTCTCTTACATTTATTATGTTTATATATCTTTTTCTTCTTCTGCGTTCATTTTCAAATTACTGTAGATTAGCATGATGTAGTCTGGAAAACGGAATGCGTTGTATATTTGTTTATATCATTGCTGCGATTTCTGCGCCGTTCGACCTTACACATCCGACTTCATGTCACTGACTCTATATGGGATAGCCAACTCAATCTCATAACCTCATTAGTCGACTCTTACAACATGCATGGAAAGCAAACAGTGTTGCTATATATATATTATAATTACTCAAGTAACATATATATATATATATATATATATATATGTCATTTAATTATCATTTCCGTTATATAATGTTAAATTTTTTCTTTAACATTACGCCCTAATTAGAAAATAATTTTCTTAACGTTAAAGGTAAAGGTAGGTCCCATTGCATCTGCGGTCGGGGATGAAGCTAACTCTTCATGTACTAAGCCGCAGCAACTATTATGTGGAGTGGTGAGTTCCCTTCCTTGCTGTTTTTACCTTCCATAACTTATGCGCCAGGTACTCATTTACAGCTGAGTCGACTGGAGGAGTGGTCGTGTCAAGTGAGATTTTTTATTTTATGTTATGAGACACGTGATGAGACAAAACCCGGATTTTTTATTTAAAAAAGAAATCCGGTGGGGATTTCGAACCTGGCACGCTGTAACCAGATTATAGCACGCAAGCTTACTATCCACTAGGCTACCGCTCTCCTGCTTAACATTAAGCCCTAAATAAAAATGATATATTCAGTGTTACAGACAGAACTGAAAATGATTTGCTTATTAGATCATTACTCATATCCCATATAAATAAATATATATGATCATAACTCGGGCAACATAAATATATATAAATGATAATTTCTCAGGTAACATATTCTTCTCAGAATTTACTATTCATTATAGACTAGCTGAACTACTCAGGAATCTCAGGGATTTAATGTGGACATGTTTAAATACTCTCAGATTTATTTTCTTATTATTGGACTTGGCCATTCAATACATTATCTTTAACCATGCCTTTCATTATTATCCAGCCCTCTCTATCCTCATCTAGTGAGAACAGTGTAGGAAAATCACGCTCACACCGATACTTGATGTTTAACTCTTCTTATCCTTCTACCCTCGACTGTTTCCTGCAAAATAATTTTAGAGTCGTGTCTAGATGAATGTTCAAAAACCACACAAGTTTACGCCGTTTCACCACTGCCAAAAGTGGTTTTTGATAACCAGCTGGTTTGTGTATTTGCTGTCGGATAAATATATGTCTCTTATGTTCTATATTTCCAATTATTAAAAAAAAACGTCTTTAGCACCTGTTTTCAAAATTCTGAATCTTTTTTTCCGTGTGTGCATTGAATGTCCAACTTCCGCATCCGTATGAGAAACAGAGTAGCCATTAGCACAAGCCATCTGAATTTACTGATCTCAGTTTTCCAAATCATATTCAACCTTGTCATGGCAACAATCGTCATCTCGAGTATTAGATAGGTCTCATTTGACTGTTTAACCGGGTAGTCGTGGGATTATGCTTGGTATCACTAATCATCAATATTTTGCTTAGTATCACTCAATCCTTCATACCTACCTGTAAATATCCTATTATGCACAGTCAATTTTCTATTCGTTTTATTTCGTTGCCATCGTTCTAATTTTACATTTTCTGTTAGCATTTCATCTCTTCCGGAATTTAGTCATGTGTTTTAACTTGATATAATATTTGATCGTGGACTGTGCTATCCTGTCTTCACTGGATGAGATCTGTTGATTTTAATGCGTGCATTTTAATTATTATTATCTTAAGTTATTGACTGAAACTATGCAAATAACGAGATCAACAGCGCACTTTAACATCCAAATAGAGAACATAAAAATATCAAAAGTCAAATAGTTCAAATCCTGGGAAGTATTATTACAGAAGATGGACAACTCGATAGAAAGATCGAAACAAGATACCATAAGGCAAATACTGTGAGATGCCAACTATCACTTTCGCCGTTGCACCCAAAAATTAACATGGAAATAAAGAAATAAATAATTACACACATCTGTATACCACCACTATGCTACCAATGTCATGCATAACAAAGAAAATGTAATACCAATACTAATACATTTGCAAAAAGGTCATGCTACAGCAGATGCGGGATCAGCAGATTTATGCTCTAGATGTCCGCCTCTCAATGACAACAATCAATCAACCAATAACCGCGTAACCCTTCAGGGTCGTAGGGGTACCACATTGGATGCCTCAGCACACAGAGTCCTCCAGCGAATTCTACCCTCAGCGATGCGGATGAGTGTGGAAATGTCATGCCCTGTACATTTCTTGATGTTGTCTGCCCATGCCTTTATTTTCCCTCCTCTGCTTATTCCACCTTCGACAGTTCCCAGTAGTATTGTTTTTGACAAGGATTCGTGCCTGCATACATGTCCGAACCATGCTAGTTTTTCATCAATATGACAACATTAACCTCCTGTGAAGCAAAGTCTACAGCAGGGGTTGGCAACGTTTTGCTAACTGTGTGCCAACTTAAGGTTTAAAATTATTCAGAGTGCCAACATCACATACCATTATATACAAGTCCAGGTAAATATTCTTATTTTACCATATATTTTATTTTTATATTTTAATTAATTAATATATAGTGATATTTAATAATATGTAAATATGTATAATATGTAACAAGTCTGGAGAAGTCTGTGGCTGGTATCCTGCTATGCCCAAGTGCCGAAATGAGCGAGGAAACCCCACTAATCGATTTATAATCAACTTTATACAAGAAACGTGATGCGACTGCGTGCCATTTGAAATTGCTTGGCGTGCCGAGTGTGGCACGCGTGTCATAGGTTGCCGACCCATGGTCTACAGCATTATCTTTCGACTTTCCACACATACACAGTATATATATATATGTATATATATATATATATATATATATATATATATATATATATATATATATATATATATATATATATATATATATATATATATATTCAGTATAAACTATCGCACGAATATAATACATTCACAGCACACACCAAGATGTTGGCTGTGCGGTCATTCCTACGAAACTGTCGATCCCAAGATTTTCATGAATGTCCAGCGCTGGATGACGTAAGGAAAATGCTTCTCCCTGCGAGGACAGACACGGACAGGAAGGCACTTTTCTGGCTGGAATCGCAAGCGATTGTTAACATCTCACAACCGTACAGAATTAATAAATGCTATCGGTTAACTTTATATTATACTAAGTGACTCAACAAATACGTAAAGACAGTATAAACAAATGTAAAAACAGGTGTAAAAACAGATGTAAAACAGGTGTAAAACAGGTGTAAAAATATGTGAAGTACGCATGGGATGGGTGGAGTTATTAGAGAGAACTAAAGTACGGGTCTCATTTCGAAAATTCATGGGTATCTTTGCCCGCAGACACGTGGGTGTGAAGGGAAACGAACGTATCGATCAATTATCTAGCTTTGTCCCCATAACAGATTTACAGACTTTGTCCCCATAACAGATTTACAGACTTTGTCCCCATATCAGATTTACAGACTTTGTCCCCATAACAGATTTACAGACTTTGTCCCCATAACAGATTTACAGACTTTGTCCCCATAACAGATTTACAGACTTTGTCCCCATAACAGATTTACAGACTTTGTCCCCATAACAGATTTACAGACTTTGTCCCCATAACAGATTTACAGACTTTGTCCCCATAACAGATTTACAGACTTTGTCCCCATAACAGATTTACAGACTTTGTCCCCATAACAGATTTACAGACTTTGTCCCCATAACAGATTTACAGACTTTGTCCCCATAACAGATTTACAAACTTTGTCCCCATAACAGATTTACAAACTTTGTCCCCATAACAGATTTACAGACATATAAGATTTAAGAGATATACTCATTACTCTCCGTGAGTCAGCAGGAATAGATAATTTTGAGATAAATGAGCATGAGTCAATATCGAGAATGCGAGAATTTGGAGTGAGGATAGACGTGGCCCACACCTAAAAAATGATTTAAAAAAAGAGCAGTAAAGCAACATAGATCAGGGACCATTAGCCGCTAGGCCAGGGATATCTACTGTAGCGGAGATCTCAGCACCTTTAGACATGTCGGCTGCGTGAAGAGGATAATCAACATACCTAATACTCAATACCTTTTATGGACACAATGGCATTGGGTTAAAATGCATGAAAACATTGATTGCTGGAGCACCAACCAACCATCCAACTGTCCTCACATCTGTGCTCTCAACCTAGAGCAGCTGCCTCCCAAGAATAAGGGCCCTAGTAAACCATGTATTTTTATGTTTCATATTTTCATCCTATGAAAGGTGTCTACCCTCCCACGTGTGCTAAACATGAATGCACATTAACCATACATTCAGGGTGCGTCGACATAGTATCAGTAGGTGGTCTAATGTTTCTTGTTCAAAATAAAACATAAACCACACGAATATGAACACGGGGTATAAAAATCACAATTTACCAGGGATGGGCTTATATTTCACATGTATTACTTTTCCTGTATGTCTCATGCCGACTCCTCAACATGTTGGGTTATGCATATTCGATTTACAATTCCTATAACATTTAGTTATCAATGCCCATACTGGTTTTAAATCTTGCAATACAATATGTAGGATTTGAGGTTTTGTTTTTTACTTGAATAACAGGTGGCTCTAATTGATAGTTGTAACAGATTATTTCATATGTCGAGTTCGGATAGAAAAAGTTAAATTTTATTTATTACAGCTAGAATAGGTGTGACTAAAGTATACATATATTGCACCATATGATTCAGCTGCTTTGTGAACTGTATCGCTATATGTTTTCGTAGCGTGCTTTCACAGGTGTTAACTTTTAATGAATATTTTCAACGTTGCTCTATGAATATACGAATTTGTATTTTTCAATCTATTATTACTCTTTCTCTTTATCTATTCGTTAAACACTTTGTTGCCTTTCAGGGGTAGAAGAGTTTTATGAAATGTTTTATTGTTCGTTCATTATATTGTGGATGTAATGTGTTGCCTCTATTATGTCGGTGGGTCATCGTTTTCATGGTCGGCCTCTAGGTATGCCTTCACTGTATCTGTGTAGCATAGCTTGCTGTGGTAAGATGTCTGATGGTAGTCTACTGATGTGTGCACATCATTTCATATGTTGCCTCTTAATATGTTCCAAGAGTGGTGCAGTCTAATGTCCTCATTCCTCACTCTGTCTCATAGCGATATTCCTAGGATTCGGTGTAAGCATGCAAGTTCTACTGTCACAAATTTACGTTTGTCTTGTGCAGTCGTCATCCATGTTTGGAATTGGTAGCACAGGTCATAATCGTTTTGAATAGTGTTTTTAGTGTTTAAATATACGTTTTTGTTTCTGAGGATTGGTGCCATTTACCCTAAGGATTGGTATACTTTACTTCATCTATTGTGTATTTCTTTGCTGCTCTTGCGGTCTGTTGTTATATTACTTCCTAGGTATGTGAATTATGTCACTTGTTTAAGTCAGTGGTTTCCAATATATATATACTGGTGTTTCTTTCAGTTCTTCCTATCTTCATTACTTCCGTCTTTTCTATATTTATTTTCATGCTAAAGGTATGACATGTTTAATTCAATCTATCTATTTGTCTTTGTAATTGCAATTCTGACGATGGAGTGTATGGTCGCCTGCAAATAGCAATTCGTATAAGTTATCCTTCAGGTTGTTTTCTTCCGTTGTATTCAATAATTCTTCTAAACTAAAGCACATAACCTGTAAGAAAGAAAGGGAAACATATTTGAATAACTAGTAGTAAGGCAACTCGACGAAACAGACATTACTAAATAACAGTAGTCTGACCATAATCCTCCACGATTTCATTGTTCTTCCATCACATGATGATGGTGACCATTTATTACATACACTTTTGAAATTCAATTAAAGTTATGGATGTTTATGGTTTTGAGTTTGTTGATGGCCTATTCTTATAAGCCCTATTCTTGCCGCAATGTCCTTGGACAGTTCGGTCACAAGATGACCGAATTTCCAATTAATATTTAACAATCTTTGACAAACTTTAAAGAGATAAGGGGAAATAACAAAATAAAAGTGAATACTTTGAGACCAAGAAACCGAGTGTGTGTTATCTTATTCTGAATCGACTATGCTCCTGTCAGATGACAGCATTGCTTTTCTGAGTAAGCTCGCCATTTGGTTCTTGTCTATTACGCGTGCCTACTAATTTGTAGATGTCTAGACGTGTTTCCTGGCAGTTGAACAGTAAGGGCATTAAGGAGGTGTTCCTCTTTTTAATTGGGATCAGGGCAGTGTCTGCAAGTGGGTAGTTGCTTGGATTTGATACAGTTTAAATGGTTATTGATGGCTTGTATGTTCTGTTACAAACTGAGAGATAAGGGGTTTGATTCTACTGCAGAGATTGATTATGTTGTCAATGTATTTTGGCCGTGTTGTATTTCACTAAATACACCTCGACCAGTCAGTCTATTTCCCCATCTGTTCATCTGTGCCTAACTATAAGATATACATTTTATACACCAGAAAATAAATCATGTAAAGCATATGGTCTAGAAACAAACATAAAAAATCAACCACTATACTCAGCAAAATTGCAGAGAAACAGGGGTTGAACATTAAAAAAAAAACAACTTGGAAAGATACTACAAGTAGATCGTTAACTGTATCTCGGACACAAGAATAACAAACGTTCACATATGTGGAAAACAAATTGTGAAATAAATTGTGAAAAAAAAGAGAATAGGAATGGCCAAAATTTTACTGACAATAACATGAGGAAAATAGTAATCTAAATCAAAACAATCTAAACAAATAAAAAACAAACTAAACATGATAATTATAAAATGCTAATCTTGATGATGATGATGAATCTATTCTACATTAACGTGTACCTCAGAAAAAAGTACTATGAGCAAACAACAAGAAGACAACAGATGCGTTTGAGATGTGGATATGTAGAAAAATCAGAAAAAAATTATGGAAAAAGACGAAAAGGAACAATAGGTTCAGACAACAAACACTTCGCATAATAAAAGAACTACTGAAGAAAATTAAATCACACAAATTAAATATTTCGGACATATTAAAAGACATGCCACCTTGTTAATTGTTGACGGTAAAGTCATGGGAAGGCGAGCAAGAGGTAGATATAGATATACGTAGCATATGTCACAAGATGGACATACAAAATGGACCTAGCAGAGTGTACCGTCAAATCAAGAAACACATGTTTGAAGTCAGTTGTAACGAACCTCGGTTGCGGAGTCGGCCTTGATGATGATATGTCTAGAAGTGAGCAGATATATCTCATTGATGATATGTCTAGAAGTGAGCAGATATATCTTAATGATTAGATCACAAGTCAATTGATCGGATGGGCCTAGATTTCATTATTCATTTTAAAATCACTAATTAACCGTAGAGTGACCAAGTCTTAGAAAATAATGCGATTGTCCTGCTAACCATATCATCTATAGAAAAGGTTTCGGATACCACTGCCCTTGACAGAGCTGGTAGTCCTAGCATCGACTCTATTTTGCCACAGACTCTTTGATCAGGTAATGTGGTACGGATGACAGATCATCGTCTGTAAAGGACACTTCCTATGATGAGTTGGAGAAAAGCATACGTTATAAAGATGGTGACATAAGCGCTACAAAGACTCGTTATATATGTCATTGAAAGCATTTGACATAGACCAAGATACATGGGAAGAATTTGAACAAAATAAATCTACATGGCGCTCTACATGAGCGGAGAGTAGCTAGAAAAACACGGGTAGATTAACCATCCACAGTGGGTCATTGCATGCCAGAACTGTCCAAAGTACATTTGCGGCTAGAATATGGTTTATTAGCCATTTGCGAACTTATAGTCAAGGAAACAGCTCTGTTTGAATTTCAAATGTGGATGTAATAAATGGTCATCATAACTTGTGATAGACAAATAGCAACAATAACACAACACATATGCATGCGTTGATCAAAGAAAATTACGGACATCACCGTTATCTCTAAAAGGCCTCAATGTTGTGATATAGAGATGTCTCAATGTTGTGATATAGAGACGTCTCAATGTTGTGATATAGAGACGTCTCAATGTTGTGATATAGAGACGTCTCAATGTTGTGATATAGGGATGTCTCAATGTTGTGATATAGGGATGTCTCAATGTTGTGATATAGGGATGTCTCAATGTTGTGATATAGAGATGTCTCAATGTTGTGATATAGGGATGTGGTTTGTCTTACAGCTAGTGACAATAGAACAACGAAATGTAATAAATACACAGTGTGACAAGTGTAAATATTCTCTAAACATATTTCAATCATACAGTTGTCTTCTGCTTTCCCGATATTTTCAAACATATCACTTTTAATATCAGTAATAATTACCACATATCACATAGACATATCTCTTGTCAATTTATGACGAAGTGGTACAGTGCGCTTTTGTAATGGCCAAAGTAACAGGTTCGATCCCCGCCACACGCATTTTAGCATGCGGGCTGTTCAGAAAGCAATGGCAAACTAGTGTACGTATTTATATTACCTAGAAAATCACCAAGGTAAAAAAATTCTGGGTTTGTGGCTACTTCCTGGACAGGATACTCTACCAATTTAATCATTTTTAACATAATTTAATCCGGCGAAGTAAGTACACTCTATCGTGGCTAACAGCATGGCTGCGATGCATGATTATTTCGGTGGAAACACTTTCTATTTCAGCGCGGCATTGTTAACTGATTTTAATATTCAATGAAATAAAATAGCTAACCCCTACTGTTAAACCTTCATTAGTCACCTCCTGTACTATGCATGACATGTTACAGTGTTACACACGATTGAGCACATTGCTAAATGCGATAATTAAGCCATATATTATGTAAAAATAGTGTGCGCCCTAGCTTAAATATGATAAACTGTGGGATTCATTTTTTTCCACATCATTGCACTTATTTTTAAGACCAGATGTCATGACTGAATCAGTACCATCAAATTTGCGCGTGTTCGTTGTAAGGGCGCAATAAGGGAGCGCAGAATTGTAACTCTAGAACCTGCCAATCATGTCGTAAGAGGTAACTAGTACTATGCAAGGATGTGGTTTCGCTGCTACCTTATACAGACAACACATTTCCAGCAGGAGTCACCGGTTTGTTTACGCAATGGCCCTTATGTTTCCTTTTTTTCGACGAAAATATATCTAAGAACAATTGTGATTGAAGAAACACAGAAAATGCGTCTATAAACAGATATTCAAACTAAATATTTTCATCATAATGTAATCTCCTTACATATGGACTTATTCGTCCTGGCAAACCGGTGTGAATCAGATGAAGTTCATATGGCACGAGCCCAAATTTTTATCTTTTTTTTTTTTGCAGTTGAATTTGCCGATCCATGAACGATTTGGATTATTGCAAAATAAGCTTGGGAAAAATGTTACCTCTGGAATGTTACACCTTATGTCTGAGCGTTCGTTCGTCTGCTCCTGTCAATATTGAAATTTCAAATGTTCCCTCTGGACAGTTGCATATTATCTCTGAGCGTTCGTTATTCTACTCTTTTCTTGAGTTTTCAAATGCTCTAGAACTAATACGCTTGTAATTTATTCGTATGATAAGTTCTGCCAACATGTACCAGTTGTTAGAAGCGACGATGACAAAAGCATTCATTGTTGACATGCAAATATATTTTTATCGTAATGTTAATCTTCCTCTTCTTCGACCGCCCAGTAAGAGTCCTAAGAGTCCTCCATATGACATTAGATTACATACAGTATACTTTATACAGTATACAGTATACTTTAAACTAGCATGGTTCGGACATGTATGCAGGCACGATTCCTTGTCAAAAACAATACTGCAGGGAACTGTCGAGGGTGGAAGAAGCAGAGGAGGACAAATAAAAACATGGACAGACAAAATCAAGGAATGGACAGGGCTAGATATTTCCACACTCATCCGCATCGCTGAGGATAGAATTCGCTGGAGGACTCTGTGTGCTGAAGCTTCCAATGTGGTACCCCTACGACCCTGAAGGGTTATGGGTTTTATTGATTGATTGATACTTAATGGTCGTTCCAGAACTGAATCCGCGGTAATGGGTTGACCAAAATGACCCATGTTTTGAGTTCACTCATTATTCGTGGTTTGAGATACACATAATTCCTTAGTTCACCGAGGTACAGGATAGGTGGGTACCAGGACTCATGTTCTTACATGGTTGAGGAACTACGGCATAGCTACTAAGGGAGTTGTGAACCAGTGCCAGATTACACGATTTTCTCTTCAATGCTAAGCTGTCTAGTCAGTAAGTAGTTAGATTAAGTTTATGTCTTATGTTTATGCTGCGGTTACTCACTAGCTATGGTCCAATTCCTCGATGTGGAGGGAAACGAACGAGCCGATCAATTATCTAGCCTCGGTAACAAAAATATTTTCAGCCTACGGACCGAGCACACATACTCATTGCTCTATGTGAGTCCGCACGATCAGATGATTTTGAGGAAAATGAGCGTGAGTCAATATCGAGAATGCGAGAATTTGGAATGAGGATAGGTGTGGCACGTAGAGAACACCTAACAAATATTTTAAAAAGAGCAGTGAGCCAACATAAAACCGGAACCATCAGCCGTTATACCCTGAGAGATTTACTGAAGTGGAGATCTGAGCACCTATTGACATGTCTGGTGTGTGACGAGAATAATCAACATATTTAATACCTAACACTCTATATTCTTGTGACTGGATGAATCACGGGAATATTTTTTTTATAATAAATCACTTGTAACAATTGTTCTAGAAATGTTGGAGTACTGGTCGGCGGTCGAATGACTTCACATTACAATTATTATTGCCTCAGTCTACAAACATGAATAGAGATAACATAAAACTTTTTAAATTGTCCATTTCATAAAAGAGACAGATTCAACGTATCAACAAACATGTCTTTATTTTTATAATATCTTAGCCACACAGCGACAAACAAATTAAACTAGTATGGAAAAAACAAAACCGGGAGGTTGACACTAGGAAACAAACAATAATGGCGTACTTCAGAAGTAAGTGAAAGATTCGGAAACAAATCTGACAGACACACTCTATGGTCATGTCTCAATGATGGTGATAACAGTACAATTCATTTATGAAATTCACATCAGGATTAGAATTCAGCCGGAAAATAAGGAAGAAGAAAAAACATATTTTCAAAAACAAGATAAATAAAATATAAACTGGATAACCCAAAGACAACATTTAATAGACACAAAAACCACATGTATATTAAACGAAGAGTATTGAAGCCATTAGGCGTTAACTAACAAGATGTGAGAGATGCATATTGTAGAAAAATGTGTGGATGAATACGGGCAATTATAAGCGAATTATAAGTGAACTAACGCGATAAGAAAGATTACATCGATGACATGTTTGACAAAGTACAGCTGCAAATCGCATCGACCCGTGATTGGAATTTATCCGGCAAGCAATGAACTATGCAAATGTGTTATTATGTTGAGGTGTGGTTGCTAGAATGTGAGAATTATCAAACTATTGTGAAGTTTATCCAATCAAAATGGCTACAAAAACACAATTGAGTTTTAATATACCTAGCGTAAAACATGTAAATGTGTGAGTTCGTGAGTATGTAAGTGATTTTGTACGCCTAAAATAGAAAATATATCGAGTTAGTCCATTAATTAGGTAGTTCAGATGTCAGTTAACAGGTTTCTCGTTGGGGTGATCTATGGTTCAAACCCCAGTTAAACTGGAAATATTTTTAAATCACCAACTGTGCCTATCTCGACCCAACTTAAACAAAAAGAGTGCTAGATTTTCAACAAAGTAAAATATCGACAGGCTTGATACTGACCACATCATGCCTAGGTATGCCGGTGATCATGACAAACACAGGTCTAACACCGTATTACCCTATACGCCTCAATGGGCGTTGAAAAGGTAAAACCTTACTTTCTATTTCATTGCAATGATTTTATTTCCTTCAATACACCACATATTACATTTGATCTGACGGGTAATAAACATCGTACTTGTAAAGTTCTTAAACAGTTAGGGAAGTAGGTGGTCTGTATATTATAAACATCAGTAGACACGCCCGTTAAACATCCATATAATCGTGTGTACGGATGAATGTGTAAAAAACTCACACTAACCAGCAATTGAAGTTATCAATCCATGCGTGTCTTTGTACAATTTCTTCTACACTGAGTTATTTATTTTTAAAATAATTTTTGAAAGCGAATTGTGTCTGATTACACTATCGAACCACACAATCTTGCAATATTTCATCACTATCAAACCACGCAATCTTGCACTATTTCACCACTGTCAAACTACGCAATCTTGCACCGTTTCACGACTGTCCTACCACGCAATCTTGCACCGTTTCAACCCTATCAACTATGACAACTGTCGACGTGCACGTTCACTGCTTATTATATTTTTGCACTATGCACATATTTTATTTACTGTAATAATTAAATTCTAGCAATGGTTATAGATTTCGCGAATAATGGATATTCATTTCTTGCAATCTGCAAATATTTTATTTGTTATGATTATTTCAAGCGCGTATATATATATATATATATATATATATATATATATATATATATATATATATATATATATATATATGATGATATTCGTCCGTCGTGATCGACGATAACCAAAAACTCAACCATAATAATAATAACAATAAATAATAAAAATAATACAAGTTTATAGTGCGTTTTTAAATGACTAGCTAGTCCAATGCGCGCACAAAATGTTCTTTTACAGAATTGACAACAATAGAAGGTATCTGTGTGAGGTTGAGATGTTTTTTCTTTTCTACGTGTCCGCTTCTGTCTTGCAGTATCTTGTCTGAATTCTTCCGCAGCTAGTGCTCCCGTTCTAATGCTGTAACGCCATGCTGTTCTATCCTGAGCGAGGCTCTCCCAAGCGCCTACGTCAATGTTAAGATGTTTCAAGGATGACTTGAGCGTGTCTTTGAAACGCTTTTTCTGTCCACCAGCTTTTCGAAATCCTGCCTTGAGTTCTCCATAATATATTTGTTTTGGCAAACGTGAGTTCTCCATACGCACAAGATGGCCTGCCCAGCGTGCCTGCGCCTTCATAAGTATTGTGTGGATGCAAAATATATATATATACACATACATCTACCATAACCTCGACATATTTCATCTAATACAATGTCCCTAATACCGACATATTTCATATATAATAATATTACATAATCACTATTATCAAGTACCGTCTCCACAACGAAGGTTGACTGTAACAGACCTACAACATCACGTGTCACTTGTCTTGGTGGTGCACTCTGCTAGACTAAACTGTCCACCGTGTGATGTTACTCTCCCACGTGTATCTCTGCCTACCTCTTGCTCGCTTCCCTTTGACTTTATCCTCAAGTAAGGTCTTCAATAAGGTGTCATGTCTTTTAATGTGTCCAAAGTATTTTATTTGCCTGATCTTTATTTCTCTTAGTAGTTCTTTCTTCATATTAAGTGTCTTTAGCACCTCTTTATTTGTTTTCTTCTCTTTCCATGATGTTCTACCTATTCTTCTATATACGCACATCTGAAAGGCATCAATTCTGCCTTCTAATTGTTTATTTAGTGTCCATGTTTCTGAGCCATACATTAATATAGAATAGATGTAGCATTTTATAATACTCATTTTTAACTTGTTTGTAATTTGTTTAGATATTAATAATTTCCTCATGTCATTGAAGGTACTTTTAGCCATTCCTATTCTCCTATTAACTTCTGTTTCACATCTGCCATCATTTGTGACTATGTGTCCAAGATATTGATACTGTTTTACTTGTGTAGTTTCTCTCCCTGTATGTTTATGTTTACCTCCTGTTCTTCTGTGTCGTTGCTGATTATCATGGTTTTTGTCTTTTTGGATATTTATATCCAGTCCATATTCATTACTTGATTTATTGACTTGGTCTATTAGTCTTTGTATTTCGTATTCACTTTCTACTAAAAGAACAGTGTCATCTGCATATCTCAGGTTGTTTATTATTTTCCCAATGATCTTGAGTCCTGGCATTTCTTCTATATTTTTAAAGATATTCTCTGCGTAAATATTAAATAGGCTGCGAGATAAAATGCATCCTTGTCTTACCCCTCTTCTTATTTCTATGTATGGTGAGTAGCTTTTTTCACACCTTATTGATGCAGTTTGTTCCCAATATATATTTCTAATCATCCTGATGTCTTTTCCATCTATGCCTATTTCTTGAAGACATTTGATTAATTTTTCTTGTTGGACTCTGTCACAGGCCTTGCTGTAGTCTATGAAGCAAATATAGATACTTTTTGGGACTTCTATAATTTTATCTATCACTAGTCGGGTACTCAGTATAGCTTCTCTGGTTCCTTTGTTTTTCCTCTGAATTGTTCACCGACCTCGTGTCTATCTTGTTCTTAATTCTTTCATGTGTTATCGTGAGGAGTATTTTAGTTATATGGCTCATTAGACTTATTGTTCTATATTCTGTACAGTCCACAGCCCTGGGCTTCTTAGGTAGTGGTATGAATATTGATGATGTTAGGTCTTTAGGTATGTGGTCTGTTTCATATATGTCATTGCATTGTTCTGTTATAATATCCAAACCACAATCATTTAGAGATTTTATTATGTCTGCTGTTATGTTGTCGGAGCCTGCAGCATTTCCACTTTTATTGAATTTATTGCATGTTCTACTTCTGATTTCAGTATTGCTGGTCCATCATTGTTGTGTATTGTTGGTTTTTTGTTCCGGTTGTCATCAAACAGTTCTGTCACATAATCTGCCCATCTTGTAAGTATTTCTGTTTTATCAAATATTATTTTTCGATTTTTATCTTTAATGCAGCCACCCCCATTTATAGGATTTGTCTTATTTGTGATCAACCTTATCTCCTTATGCACTAATTGTGTCTTCTGTTGTATGGACATCACCTCTATTTCACTGCATTTTGTTTCTAGCCATTGTTTTTTCGCTGTTCTTCACATGTTACGTATCTCCTTGTATAGAGTATTTTTGAGTATTTTTGACTTTCTGACATTTTCTCTAATATGTCATCTGTCATCCATGTTTGTTTGTTCTTGACTTTTCTTATTGGTAAATTTATTGTCTTTTTTTTTTCTTCTGGATTTCCCTCCTGTATTATTGCATGTATTCTATCCTTAGATATTCATATCTATTCCGGTTGATAGATCAAGTAAAGAAAATAGACTTGATATAAACATCCAAAAACAAAAACCATGATAATCAGCAAAGACCCAGACGAACAAGAGCAAAAGATACAGATACATGGAGAGAAACTACAACAAGTAGAACATTTTCAATATCGTGGAAACGTAGTAACAAATGAAGACAGATGTGAAACAGAAGTTAAAAGGAGAACATCAATGGCTAAAAGTACCTTCAATGATATGAGGAAAATATTAACATCTAAACACATCGCAAACAAGCTAAACATGAGAATGATAAAATGCTACATTTATTATATATTAATGTATGGCTCAGAAACATGGACAATAAACAAACAATTAGAAGATAGAATTGATGCCCCTGAGATTTGGATATATAGAATAATAAGTAGAACATCATGAAAAGAGAAGAAAATAAACAAAGAGGTTCTAACAACACTTAATATGAAGAAATAATTATTAAAGGAAATAAAGATCACGCAAATAAAATATTTTGGACACATTAAAAGGCATGATAATTTATATCATGATAAGGTTGGAGACCTTACTTGAGGGCAAAGTTGATGGGAGGCGAGCAAGAAGTTAGGTAAAGATACAAATAGGGAGACTAACATCACAAGATGGACAGGTTACATAATAGCAAAGTGTACCACCAAAACAAGAGACAGGGGATGTTGGAGGTCTGTTGCAGTCAACCTTCGTTGTGGAGATGGCACGTGATGATGATGATGATATAGGTGATATATTGCTGCTGCCGCCTAGATATAAGTACGAGATGTGTGTTTTTCAAATTACCCTTGGACAGAAAACAAATTAATTTCTTACAAAAAGTCGATCTCTGAACAGCAAACCTCTCGTTCGCACGTCATATTGTCTAATGATAAGGGCAACAGCTGTAATAAGATACTGCAACTGTATGTATCGGAGGAGTTCACATATGCGTAACAGGCTGCCGTAAGTGGGGACTGTGATTTTCTAGGCAATATGGATAGGTTCAGTGGTTTGCCAATGTATTCTGAACGGTCTGGATGCAATATTACCAGTGGCGGGATTCGAACCCGGTACTTGGACCGTCTCAGAAGCGCACTGTACGGCACGGGAAGTTTTGTCTCTTCATAGAGTGCTAATTTCAATCGCTGACAAGGGGACGTAAAAGCACCGATACACACAGCAAGAGTGTGAGACCTATTTCCCTTTAGAAGTAATCATTTAAAATATTTGTGTTAAGCACTGAACAACACCACACAGATGTTGTCCTATATTTATTTATCGTACTAAGATTTATTGGTTAATTATTACATTTGCCTGGTCCCGTATTCCGAAATAAAATATAAACAATTAGTCTCTCCCAGAATTTGTGATAATTTTCCTTGCAAATGGTTCCCGTGACTCAATAAAGATATTTCTCGTTCTGCCATAAAAGTTCCTAATTCGATTCCAGAAACACTGAACACAAAAATCTTAAGTTGTAGTCAAGATGTGTCATCAACTGAAATTCGTACGCTCAGCAGAATTACCACGATACATGTTCATTGCACCGTATATTTATGACGTGCATGCAAGTCTGTCTGCTCCTTCATTACCACGACCACCAGTATGTTCAACTCAGCGCATATCAATATATACCCGAGGTGGTATCTCTCAACTCTCATTCACTTTAATCCTCAGTCTGACAACTAAGTTGGACGTGTACCGTGCAGTGGTTCTACCAACACTGCTTTATGCTGCGTCATCCTGTACTGTCTATGCGAGACATGCTCGACAGCTTAACTCTTTTCATCTTCGGTGCCTACGAAACCTCATCGGAGTACGTTGGCAGGATCGTGTACCAGATACGGAAATTCTTCAGAAGTCCCGTATGCAAAGCATACAGGCAATGCTGACTAGGTCCCAACTCCGCTGGACTGGACACATCGTCCGTATGCCAGACAGTTGCCTTCCAAAGAGATTATTCCATGGGGCGTTGTGCGAAGGTAAACGTTCAAGTGGAGGGTAGCAAAAGCGCTTCAAGGATCACATAAAAAGCTCTCTCAAGAACTGCAGCATCGATCCTAGCTCCTGGGTGACTACAGCCCTTGATCGCTCAGCCTGGCACACCAAGATCACTGCTGGTATCACGAATTTTAAAAAGGAAAGAACACTGCGGGCAATCCGCAAGCGCAGGAAGCGGAAGGACAAATCCGTAGATTCTCCTACCCCGAACTTCAGCACTCCTACATGCACTGTAATAGTGCTTTCCGTGCACGAATCGGAATCATCGGGCATCTACGAACTCACAAACCAAATTAGTTAATTATCAATTTTAATTATTATATATACATTTTTTTTCATCGCATTTAATGTTTTATTCATGCCATGCTCATCTTCGCTTGTGAAGGAGGAACATCATCATCATCATCATATACCCGAGGTGGTAGAGATAATCAACATATTCATTCTATGTTGGTTAACTGCTATTTTAAAAAAAAATCTTTGTCATGTGTTCTCTACGGGCCACGCTCACCTACACTCCCGATTCGCGTATTCTCGATATTGAGTCAAGTTCATTCATCTCATAATCATCTGGTCGTGCGGACTCACGAAGAGCAATGAGTGTGTGCGTTAGGTCCATAGTCTGAACATCTATTGTGGTGGATAGACTAACTAACTGGTCGGTAGCTCGTTTTCCTCCACTTCCGTGTGTACAGGGACAAGGAAAAGGGTTAGTTTCCGTAGTGATGCCCGCATTTTATCTCTCTCTAATGACTCTACCCTTTCCCTACGTACATCACCTGTTTTGATTTTTTGAATCATATTCATTGAGACACTTAGTATGCACGCATGGGAATAGGTTTGTGATTCCAGCCAGTTAAGTGACTGTGACACTGCGTATACTTCCATTGTTAGACTGTTTGATGTTGCAGTAAATGCTCAACTGGCTTCGTGTACTGTTCTTCGGTGTGATCTGGCAGTAAAGTCCATGCGCACCGTTAGTGACGGATGACCAACCCGTCCGTGTAACTATGTGTTATCGGCATGTTCGCAGATGAGTGCCTTGATCTCAGCATCCACTTTACAGGGATTTGTACCTTGCACTCTCTATTGAGTGTAATGACGGTCTTTACTGCCTTTTTAAAGACTAAGGGAATATATATCCAATCCTCACCAGAAGTCACACCGGTACAAAACAAGAATCAGTGGACAAATCACGTGACAACATACCAACTTTTTAATTTCATATGCTATTGCACCATCTCGGAAACTTAAAAAGTCGTTAACTTAAAATGCCGATCTAGCGATTTGCGCGCAATGAACTGGCCATCCTCCTACCCCTTAGTGTGCAGCGCCCATGACAGGTGGTCAGGGCTCTCATCGGGCAACGTGTCGAATATTGAATGCGTCGGTATATTCGAATTTATCGGGATTTCGTTCCGTTTAATTATGTTTGCTATTTGTTCCGTACAAACCTGTCCACTGATTCTTGTATTGTACCTTTACACCTTCTTGGCTCACACCTTTTTAACGATATTCTAGGCACGACACATCCAAGATTTGCCACACTTGATCCTGCTTCCCTTCACACGAGGGACCTTAATGTGCAGTGGGATGTTTATGTCAGAACTCACTCTGAGATATGCACGGATACGACACATATCAATTTTGTGAATTGCTCGGAAAGTTAAGGAGAAATCTCATAGCCATACAGGATGTGTCCCTTGTGCAAGCAAAGGTGATCCGGATCTCTTCATTTTGAATTCTCTCCAGTCTCTCAATCTGTGTGCGACTGGTGGTGATAGTGGCACCTTCATATTCATTGACAGGGACGACAAGAGTCTCATATAAGATTATGAGCTGTGATTTTTTTTTAGTATCAGTCGCTGTCATCAGTCTCAGAAGTGAATGTATATTCTGGCCTTTACGATAAAATGATCAACGTGTTCCCGAAAGCACAGACTACGATCAAAACTCGCGACAGGTATTGTAAAGATGTGGTCCTGATTACAGTGTACCTTCTCGTCTCCAAGTCAGTCGCAACAGCACACGTTTCTTACACTCGTCCTCCAAGTCAGTCGCAACAGCACACGTTTCTAGACCTGAAATACATGAAAAACATGACCTCAAAAAACAAGAAAAATTAATCAAATATCTTCAAGAAATAAGCATGGTGGAAAATTAGTCTGATGGAAAAGACATCAGACTAATTAGTCATATATATTGGGAACAGATTGCACCAATAAGGTGTGAAAACAGCTGCTCAATATACAAAGAAATAAGAAAAGGGATAAAACCAGGATGCATTTTATCACCAAGCCTATTTAATATCTACTCAGAGAATAGCTTTAAAAATATAGAAGAAATGCCAGGACTCACGATCAATTGGAAAATAATCAACAACATGAGATATGCAGATGACGATGTTCTTTTATCATAAAGTGAACATGAACTACAAAGACTAATAGATCAAGTCAATACATGAAATTAAAGAATGTGGACTGAATATACATATTTAAAAAACAAAAACCATGATAATCAGAAAAGACACAGAAGAACATGAGGTAAACATAAAAATACATGGAGAGAAACTACAACAAGTAAAACTTTATCAATATCTTGGACACAAATGATGGCAGATGTGAAACAGAATTTAAAAGAAGAATATGAGTGGCTAAAAGTAACTTCACTGACATCAGGAAAATAGTAACATATAAACAAATTACAAACAAGTTAAAAATACGAATTATAAAATGCTAATCTATTCTATAGTAATTTATGACTCAGAAACATGGACACTAAACATACATTTAGAAGACATAATTGAGGCCTTTGAGATGAGGGTATATATAAGAATAGGGGGAACATCATGGATGGACTAACCAGGCAGACAAGCCACAAAAACCACAGGTCCCAACCGCCTCGATATAACCAACATGGACACAAGTCCTAGGTTGAAAGAGGCGGGCCTCGACCAAATGATGCATAAATCCCTACTTAACAAACAAAGAAACAATCATGGAAGGAGAAGAAAACAAACAAAGAGGTTCTAAAAACACTTAATATGTGTTATGAAGAGAAAATTATCAGCAGAAATAAAGATTAAGGACATACAATATTTTGGACACATTAAAAGACATGACAACTTATTGAAGACCTTACTTGAGGGTAAAGTCCAATGGAAACGAGCAAGAGGTAGACAGAGATACACGTGGGAGAGTAACATCATGAGATGAACAGGATACAGTTTAGCGGAGTACACCATCAAGACAAGAGACAGGGAATGTTGGAGGTCTGTTGCAGCCAACCGTCGCTGCGGATACGGCACCTAATGATGATGAATGAAATAGTTATGTACGAAAGTATGCATGCACCAAAGGAAAGCTATTGAATATACGCCAAATCTAGCCATTGACAGCATATCTACACACTGTCACTGATATCAGCAATAACAGCAGCTAGTCGATCTTCTTCTTTGATAACCGTTTCATGTTCATTTCTGATGTTATAGATGGCAAATAAGATATACTAGAATTTACTTTTGAAATCAGATATATCTATAATATAAGGCTTACTGATCCCTCAGATATATCTATAATATAAGGCTTACTGATCCCTCAGATATATCTATAATATAAGGCTTACTATCCCTCAGATTTATCTATAATATAAGGTGTACTGGTCCCTCAGATTTATCTATAATATAAGGCTTACTGATCCCTCAGATTTATCTATAATATAAGGTGTACTGATCCCTCAGATTTATCTATAATATAAGGCGTACTGATCCCTCAGATATATTTATAATATAAGGTGTACTGATCCCTCAGATATATCTATAATATAAGGCGAACTGATCCCTTATGCTTGTAGCATTATATCGTTCCACAAATGCCAACATTCATCTGTTGTTAGTTATTACGTATTTATTTTGCGTCGTAAATTATTCCCGCTGTTGAAATCTCAATTCCTGCATTATCTGAAACCAGCCGGTTCCGTGTTCCAAAGACTGCACCTGTAAGGAAGGATACGTTGTATTGTTCAATCGTATTGGTTATTTTGAAAACATGGCGTGTCTTTTATTATATGAAAAATGAAGTCCTATTTATAAATTCTAATATTAAATTGATCCAAATTTATTTGGAATGTGTTACACAATCAAGCGAATTCAGCATTGAATTGTATACAGAGAAGCTCAATGTAATGAGAAATATTACATAGATGACAATACGAGC
Source organism: Meghimatium bilineatum (assembly GCA_034231615.1). Lineage (NCBI taxonomy): Eukaryota > Metazoa > Mollusca > Gastropoda > Stylommatophora > Philomycidae > Meghimatium > Meghimatium bilineatum. Next base: position 10,180,144 of record CM067314.1, read on the forward strand.
AGGGAATGAATGCAGAGCAAGCGGTGCATGACATGCACTTGCAGAGTGAATTATATAGCTTGTTATTGTTAAGAAAAATTGAGGGGCAATTCTTTTTTCACAGGTCGGTTATTGGTGATTGGCTATTTGTTTTTGTCTACTGGTTATTGGATACTGGTTACTGGTTATTGGCTATTAGCTTTTGTTAGTCAGTCAGTTCCTCTTTTGTCAAGTTGATCAAACACAGGGCGGATGTCATAGCTCTCCATGCCAGTCGGTCATTTGCCAGGAATTGCAAGTCTTGTGCATTTTATACCTGTTGATTTTAATTCATGCACAAATGTTCTTCTGAGCGTTGTTTTTGGTCTTCCCTGTTTTCTTTTTTTCCCGTCTGGTGTCCAAATGAAGGCTTGTCGTGAAATTCGGTCTTCCTTTATTCTAAGTATGTGGCCGATGTATGTCCAGCGGCGTTTTCTGACGATGTTCGTCACATATTCTTTTTTTTGGTCTCCTCTCTTAGTATGTCGTTTGATTTGAAGTCTTTCCAATAAGTATTTGGGATTTTTCTGAGGCATCTATTCTCGAAAGCAACTATCTTTTTAAACATTATTGCGGTAGATTTTCAACTTTCACATCCATATGTCAATGATGGAATCTCACCTTCGATGTTTCATGAAACTCGGTGTCCGCATGTAGCCGGAGCTCATGAAGAAGGCTCAGTACATCCCTCATCCTTATTCTTCTATACACGTACCGACACGACCGTCTAGTCAGGTACGGTACCAATACATCCATCCAAGTAATCTAGTGGGCAAAAGACCTGCACTAATATATATCATCTGCCGTGTATGTCGTTAGAGTTAACTTAAAGTGGTTTTTGGGCGGAGACTGTTGTCCTGTCAAGTTTGTCAAGGTTACCAAAATCACTCGCCGATGTTGGATCCTTCAGGAAGCAAACTGTAGATATCGCATTCCAAGCTGTAGATAATGACACACCAATTGTGGTTCACTGGGCTATATTCTCTAGCAAGCTGGAGTTTGAGACTGAACATGGAAAACGAATAGGAAGAGATGAGTCGTCGCGATGAACTGGGTACAGGGTCTATGTAGTAAAGAGATAAACTGGATACAGGGTCTATGTAGTAAAGAGATAAACTGGGTACAGGGTCTATGTAGTAAAGAGATAAACTGGATACAGGGTCTATGTAGTAAAGAGATAAACTGGATACAGGGTCTATGTAGTAAAGAGATAAACTGGATACAGGGTCTATGTAGTAAAGAGATAAACTGGATACAGGGTCTATGTAGTAAAGAGATAAACTGGGTACAGGGGTCTATGTAGTAAAGAGATGAATCTCCAGTATCGGTGAGCAACCCAAGGAACAAGAGAAATGTGAGCTGTGGCAGCACATGTCACTAAAGAACGACAACCCGGCATACATAGGCAGCGTTGCCAATATTAAAGTACATAACACACTATTAACCATTTTCTTTTTTTAAATAGACGACGCTCCGACTAAAAAACGTCATTGGCACACACACACACACACACAAATAAAAATATAAATACTACATGTAGTAAACTTTCTAAAGACATAAGCTATTTTTCTTCAGTTGTGTCAGACTTAAGGTCACAAATATTTCAACTAATCTGTAAACCATGACACATAGCATTCCATTCTCCGAAATGCATTTTGCTAATCTTCAAGTGTTTGAAAACAAACATAGTAGAATATGTATATATATATATATATGAAAAAATGTTATCAATAACGGAGACAATCAAACAAAAATAAACACTACATAATCAGAACAACAGTAATACATTTCATTTACTATGAATGTGAAGTGTGCAATAATAATATCAGTAGAGTAACACATTATAGAATAAGATATAATGGGCAGTCCATAAATAACGACAACATTTAATAATAAAACAAATAAATCGTTACCCCTAACGCCTTGTAAACAACTGTCTACAATTACGGTACTTATCTATTTATGTAAAAAAGTTTCTCAACCCCCCCCCCCCACACCCCGCACCCACAAAAATTCTAACACTTTTTTGCAAAAACAGGCCGAAAGAAAATTGAAAGAGATGTTTAAAATTCAAATAATTGATGTAAAATCACAGCATTGGAGACATCCACTTGTGTCAAACTCCCATCTACTCGAGTCAAATTCATATCCACTTGTGTCAAACTCCCATCTACTTGTGTCAAATTCCATCCACGTGTGTCAAATTCCCATCCACGTGTGTCAAATTCCCATCCACTTGTGTCAAATTCCCATCCACGTGTGTCAAAATTGTATTCACTTGTGTCAAATTTCCATATACAAGTAAATTCAAGAAGGAAGCAAGAGGATAATTTGCTTCCTGAAGGATCCAACATCGCGTGTGCTTTTGGTAACTTTGACATACTTGTCAAATTTCCATCCATTTGTGTCAAACTCGCATCCACTTGTGTCAAACCTCCATCCATTTGTGACAAACCCCCATTGACTTGTGACAAACCCATTCCACTTGTCAACAACTGTCTAAATTGTTCACACTCCTTCTTTTCTAATCGTTCATGTAATATGTGAACAACCTCTAATTGCAATGAAATTTGACGACCCGTGAACAGATATAGCGAGAAGAGAAATCTCATAAAAACCCCAGATATTGTAAATCAAACCGTGGATACACTGTGAGCTTCGACAATAGAAGATGAATAAAATGACATGTGATCGAAAATAACATCAAAATGAAAATGACAATACGATCGTGTATTTCATTGATCAACATTTGTAGGCGATATAGTTTGGGTTTACTTTAGTTCAGTTATCTGAATCGATGCTGATTTACTCTTGCCAAACACATCTGTGTTCGGTCTATTCCCTGCACATGACAAAGTGTAGGAATGTCGATGGTTCCATTAACTCGCTGGTTACACACACCTTAGACATCTCCCCATTCTCTCTGATCTCATTGCCTCTGGGAGATTAATTGCATATTAGGTAGACCACATTAGCACATTTGCGTATCTCCTTCCACTACAGTGCCCTCATATACATAATGTTCATGTCAATATCTTAACACGTGTGTATATAACTAATTATGCTAGTATTTGTACTTTCGACTCTAAATGTGCTCTGGCTATTTCATTTCCGCGGACTCCTGCTTGACCAGGAGCGTAAATCAACATAATTCTCCGCAGACCTGAAAATGCAATCCCACTCATCCTGGGGCCACTCATTGATATTTCTGCACAAAGGCAAAATAACGTAAACACACACAGACATATATATATACTGTTACCAACAAAAAGCAAAAAGAACTTCAAAAATCACATCATCGCGTATAAAGGTTCATCTTGATCCTGTTTCTTATTTTGTTATTGTCTATGGTCACGAATGAGAGGACGACAGACTTCAATAAGAAACTGTTGCCATTAATATTTCTATTACTAGCCAGCTATGCTTACCTTTCACAATGATTATGTAAACAGAAGTAAATTATTTTTTCAAAGTGATGGGCTTATAGATAAGCTTACGATAAACGCAGTAAAATATTTGAATAATATTTGTAAACATCACGGTTACGAATTTCGTAAAGTATATTTATGATTAGGACAGGGAAGCATAATGACACATACCATTCAGTTGATAATCACGCGTAGAATTCTAACCGTTGCAACAAATATGGACATAAAAAACGCATTAGATTTGCACATATCAAAGGCAGACCGTCTCTAGCAACTATGAAAAAGCACGTAGAGTAAATGGTTTCTAACTCTTCTACTGTAGAGACGATTAAACAGTTTTCACGTGTAGTTAGTTACTTTGTTCAATTCGTGTCGCAGGTGGCAAAATAAAGCAGGGGTTTCGATTTTCCATGTGGTGTGGTCCGCTACCTGCAATTTTAGTTCGTGTATGGTCTTGCAGCCTGTTATTTTCCCTTAAGTATGGTGTTTTTTAGGGTTGCTTTAGTCCTTCCTCACTTTCTTTTACCATCAAGTGTCCACATGCAGTCTTGCTATTTACTCTGTTTTCATCTAGTCTTAAAACGTGACCCATGTATTTTCATCTGCTTTTTCTAATGATGTTTGAAACATATACTTTTGGTGTGTTTTGTTTCTGAAATCAATATTGCTCATGCGACCATGCAAATATACCCTGGCTCGTCTATTACGCAGATGACTTTTACCAGTTTGAATATTCTTGAGTTAACACTATAATTTCGCAATTTCTTTAAGAGTCCTTCTTTTCATACCTTGTCAAATGCTTTCCTTAGATCTATCCATGCTGCTAGTACCAGTTTCTTATCTTGGAAGGCGCCCTCAATGTCTTGAGAGAGGTAGGTTGCCTGATCTTCTGTAGAGTAACACTGTCTGAAACCTGCTTGCTGTGATACCAGAAGGTTTTCACTTTCAAGGTATCACTGCTTCCTAAGATTGCTAATGCTTTCAATTGCGTTGCATAGACATCATGTGAGGCTGATGGGCCTGTAATTGGAGAATTTGTTGTCATCTTTTCCGGATTTGATGAGTTGTATTATTATTGCTTCCATCCATGCCTGTGGTACATTACCTGTGGTCCAGCTTGTGTTGAAGATCTGCAGTAAATTTGCTCTTGCTATAGTTCCTATGTTTTTAATCATTTCATTGATCCTGTGGACTTTTTCATTTCCAATTTGAATATTGCATGCTCCAGTTCTTTCAATGTGTTTGGTGCCTCCATGAATCAGGTATAGGTTCGTCTTGTCCAAAGTTTTGTTGGTTCTCTCGAACGGGATGTTGTTTGTCTGGGCTAACTCTGATGTTGTTCTCCTCTGCAAAGGAGTCTGCGAAGTAATCAGTTGCATGATTACATGTTACAGTGTGTCTAGCTTTATTAACCATGACCCTTATATTTCTCCTTGAACCTTCATAATTTAGTTGTTTTACTAGTTTCAATAATTTCTAAGTGTCTCTTTCAAGGTTTAGCGATCATCTTTTTTCTTTCCAGCTGCCCCCTCTGGCTTGTAACTAGGCTCTTTGAAAATGTAGCCTTTTTTCCTGATATTAGTTGTTTTGTTCTGTGATATGTCTCTTCTCTACCTGCTGCCTAGATGTTTCCATCTCATTTTGCAGCTTCTTCAGTTGATCATTCCAATAGGTTTTGAAGTGTTTGCGTCCCCCCCCCCTCGTATGATTTACTAGCAGCATGTAGTATGTACCTATTAAATTCACGCACTGCTCTATTAATGCATGTGTTCTTGTTTATGGCCTTAGCTAGAACACTGGTTAAATGCTGGTACATTTTCCAGTCTGCCGTCTTATAGTACCACCAAATGCGTGTGATGCTGTCCTTGATAAATTAATTTTGGATTTCTAATAACACGTGTTTGTGGTCACTACCTCTAAGCTAATTTCCAACTACTCGTGTTTTTTCCATTCAAGGCGTAGTGAGTGGCATGCGAGGTCTGGTGTAGAGGTGGTGTGCCATGCTCTCGAGTAGAATGTCGGTGAGTCTGCTGGTTTGTTAATAAGTATGAGCTTATTATCTGAGGTGCGTTTCTTGAATACATCTTATATTAACTTGTTCTTCACATAGGATATTGTCAGGCTCCAATTGTTTACTGTATTCATCTCTTTTGCTGTTGATACCATCTGCATTCCTGTGTATTTTATTTAATTAGCCGATGGTTTGTTTTCCAGTAACTCTATTCCCTTGCCTGCTGGCTCCTCGGGGCAATTAAGAAGGACCTCCAGTAATTGGAGTAGGGCCTGTTCGAGGTATTGGGCCCCGCTCCATACGGACTGACGTGGGCAATCATGGCTCTCCACAGCTCTCTATCTCCAGCATCAATATCGTTGTTGTTTCCCTGCCGTGCCAGGTTATCAAACTGTAAACTATTTTCTCATGTTGTCGTCCTATGTCTCTGTTGCATTCAATCTTGGCTATTTTTACTATGTTCTCCAAACTTCCCTGTCTCATGAAGTTGTCAAAAATGAAGATTGCCTTGTTTTCTTATATTATTGATTAATGTCCGTTTCAGATTTGACTCTTTCAACACTTCCACATTAGTTCTTTCTGGCAGTCCATGGTATTCTCAGCACTCTTATGTACAACCACATTTCTATTGCCTATAATTTCCCACTTTCCTGTTTGACTATTATTCAAGAAGACTCGCATCCATATGTAAGTACATAAGTTATATAGTACTGCAGAACTCTCTTCCTCACCTCTAATGATAAGGTCATATTACACAACATATTTCTCATTTCCCAGAATGTTATTTTCGTCGGCCCGGTAAATGTATGTTAACTGAATAATCACTGATTATATTTTCTTAAAAACTATTCGACAGAAATAACATACATAGGCGAATATAAATAGCTATATATATATATATATATATATATATATATATATATATATATATATATATATATATATATATATATATATATATATATATATATATATATAAAGACAAAATACATTCTAAATGTATTGTTTCAAGATATCACAGTTTCCAAGGTCGTCAAGGACATGCTCTCTATTCATTAAACCCTTTGTTGCCTTTTAGCGTCGGAGGTAGAAGAGTTTTCTGAAGATGTCCAGCGTGTGTCCTGAGTATATTTTGTAGTTTGTCGCCTCTGTTATTTAGGTGGTCCATCGTTATTGTGGTCTACTTCTAAGTCATCGAGTTCCTTCACTGTATCTGTGTAGCATAGCTTGCTATGGTATGCTGTTTGATTGTACTCTGCTGATGTTTGCAAACCATTTGATCTGTTGTCTCTTAATATATTTCAATGTTGAAACAGCCTTGTGTTTTTGTCGAATGTCCTCATTCCTAACTGTCTTTAGCGATATTCTTAGGCTTCTGCACAAGCATGCTATTTCAGGTGTCACACGTTTACGTTTTCTTGTGCTGTCGTTGTCTATGTTTGACATTGGTAGCACATCGTTGGCATAATAATCGTTTTTGATTAGTCTTATTTTGTTGCTTAAATCTACGGTTTTGTTCTGGAAGATTGGTGTCATGTTCCCTAGGGCTTGGTATGCTTTCGCACACACATTGCGTATTTTGTTTTTGCTGCCTTTGCCATCTGTTGTTATATTACTTCCTTAGATATATGAATTATGTTTCCTGGTTAAATATGTTGTCTCAAATATATATATATATATATATTCTTTCTGTTCTTTCTATATTCATAACGTCTGTCTGTTTATGTTTATCTTCATGTTAAAGGTATGGCATGTTTGATGCAATCTATCTATTTGTCTTCTGTTGACGCCACTAAAGCTTGGACATATCCAAATAGTGGTTCGTTTAAGATATCCTTCAGATTATTTTCTTCTGTTGTCTTTGTCATTTTGCAGATATGACGTATGTATATGAATAATAAGGACATGTTATTTGTGGTTCTTCTTCTTCTTCTTTCGTTCACTCGAAACATGTCTATATCTGTAATTCTGTCTCCTTAATAAAACTCACTGTCTTTTGTAGTTCATACAGTGTCCCATAGAGTTTTGATTCCAGTGTTGTTTCCTCTGGCCAATATGTCTGCCTCAGCGTTTCATGCTCAGAACACTCTTGAAGTATATGTTTGGCACTCTGTGCTGCCTGTCCACATGTACACATGGCCGTGTTGCCAATCTTGAACTTTGTATACATGTGACTGCGGAGTCGGTTGTGTCCTGTTCTGAGACGTAGAATTATAACTTGTTCTGATCTGTTCATATTGTGATAGTCATCTTGTGTTGGTGTTTGTGGCTTTCTTATTGACTTTATCATCTGTTTTTTCTGATGGTAGGTGATTGGTATATCTGGTTGGTCTTCGGCAGCACCTTCCTTAGCCAGTTGGTCTGCTTTTTCATTTCCTGGTATTCCACAGTGAGAGGGTATCCACTGCATGGTTACCCTATACTGGTAAGACAATTCGCTAAGTAGTTTTTTTAAGTCTGTTAGTTTTCCAGACTGGAGAGCTTGAAGCACTGACCTTGCATCTGTCAGGAATACCACAGGCTGTAGGTCAGAGTTGGAGTTCAGCAGTTTTTTAGCTGCCACACTAATTGCCTGGATTTCTGCATCATAATTATTGCAGAATTTTCCTGTCGGTGTTCTGATTGTATCTCTAGGCTTGTGTGGATATTCTATATATACACCTGCACCTCCATTCCTCACAGCATTCTGTGCTGACCCATCTGTGTACACTCTGACCCATATATCTTGTGGATATTCCTCATCCAGGAAACTGAGGGTGATTGTCATTCGCTGCACACTGTTCTGTTCGTCCTCGCTTAGTATTCCTTTCACATGGGTCTGAATGTATATTGGCATTCCATGGCTTTCACTCCACGGGGTTTGCTCTGGTACAGACCTTAAGGGGCTGCCAACTTCAGGTAGGTCTGTAAGTTGTCTACGGAGTCGTTTAGCTTGATGGATAAAGCTGCTCCTTTTCAGTCGTCCCATTGCTAGATTTTGGAATCTTTCCTTCATTGGATGACTTGGCATACACTGACACTTTTCTGCTTGAATTAGTACTTTTGTGTCTCTGCGTTCGCCAAGTGTTTGCATTCTTCCCATTTTCTGCATCTCTGCTATGGGTGTTGATTTCATTGCTCCCAACATTATTCTAAGTGCCTGGTTTTGCACTTTATCTAGATCTTGTAATGTGGTGTTTGATGCAGGACACCACGCAGCTGAACCGTATTCCAGGTGTGGTCTTATGCCTTGCTGGTAAACTTTACTGAGTATATTTCCACTGGCTCCCCATGTGGTTCCACTTAGTTTTCTCAGGATAGCTAGCTTCCTCCTGGCTTTTGTTGTTGCTTTGTTTATGTGCTGCTTCCATTTCAGCTTATCATCAAAAGTAACTCCGAGGTATGTGGGTTGTTTGTCTTCTTTCAAGAGCTCTCCATCTATCTTGATATGACCAGCTTTTTGTTTTGGTGAGAGGGTAAAGAGTGTAGTGCTGCACTTATCTGTGTTAATGCTGACGCACCATCTATTAGCCCATAAGGTTAGGGCATCGATAGCTCTTTGTATTTGTTTAGTGGCCACTGTTGCATGTTCTTCCGTGCACCAGATCACCAGGTCGTCAGCATACATTGCCACTTTGATCCCATGTGGTAGTTCAGCAACTAGGTCATTGATGTAAACCAAGAAAAGTGTGGGTGACAGGACTCCTCCCTGGGGGACTCCATGACGCAGTAGAACTTTCTTGCTCTTGCGACCATCTAATTGTACCCTGGCTCTTCTATTATGCAGGTATGCTTTTACCCATTTGTACATTCTTGAGCTAACCCTGCAATTTCGCAATTTCTTTAGGAGCCCTTCTTTCCAGACCTTATCAAATGCTTTCCTGAGGTCTATCCATGCTGCTAGTACCAGTTTCTTTTCTTGGAAGGCATCCTCAATCTCTTGGGAGAGGTAGGTTGCCTGATCTTCAGTAGAGTAGCACTGTCTGAAACCTGCTTGCTGTGATACCAGAAGGTTTTCACTTTCAAGGTACCACTGCATCCTAAGATTGATAATGCGTTCCATTGTTTTACATAGACAGCTTGTGAGGCTGATGAGCCTGTAGTTGGAGACTGTGTTGCCATCTTTTCCTGATTTGAGGAGTGGTATCATTATTGCTTCTCTCCACACCTGTGGTACATTACCTGTGGACCAGCTTGTGTTAAAGATCTGCAGTAGCTTTGCTCTTGCTGCACTTCCCAGGTTTCTAATCATTTCATTGGACACTCCATCAGCTCCAGGGGACTTTTTCATTTTCAATTTGGATATTGCATGCTCCAGTTCTCTCATTGTGATTGGTGCCTCCATGACTTCAGGTATAGGTTCACCTTGTCCAATGTTTTGGTGGTTCTCTCGAACCTCCTGTTGTTTGTCTGGGCTGACTTTGACGTTATTGTCTTCTGCAAAGGAATCTGCAAAGTAATCAGCTGCATGTTTACCTGTTAAAATGTTTCTATCTTTATAAAGTGTGATCCTGGTATTTCTCCCTGTACCTTCATCATTTAGTTGTTTTACAAGTTTCCATAATTTCCTAGTATCTCTTTCTAGGTTCAGCGACTCTGTTTTTTCTTTCCAGCTGCTCCGTCTGGCTTGTAACTTGGCTCTTTGAAATTTAGCCTTTGTTTGCTGATATTTGTTGTGATGTTCTTGGCTATGTCTGTTCTCAGCCTGCTTTCTAGATGTTTCCATCTCATTTTGCAGCTTTTCCAGTTCATCATTCCAGTAGGGTTTGTAGTTTGTGCGTGCCCCCCTGGGTATGGTTTTACTAGCAGCATGTAGTATACATCTATTAAATTCACTCACTGCTCTATTGATGTCTTTGTCCAAGTTCATGTCCTTAGCTAGAACACTGGTTAAATGCTGGTACATTTTCCAGTCTGCCCTCTTATAGTTCCACCTAGTGAGCGTGCTGCTGTCCTTGGTATATTCATTGTGAATTTCCAGAAATACTGGTCTGTGGTCACTACCCCCAAGCTGCTTTCCAAGTTATTTGTGGTATTTCCTGAAGGAGGAATATGAATAATAAGGACATGTTATTTGTGGTATTTCCTGAAGGAGGAAACTTTTATGTTGAGTGATCAACGCGTGTCCTTCTGAAAACTTGGCAAACAACCCAGACTTGACAGTGTTGACCTACAAGGAATGTCTATATCGTAGGACAATCTAGAAAAAATTATTAGATATCTAAATGTGGACATAATTCGAGTATTATTTAACCACTATAAATTAGAATTATCAAAATTGAAATATTCTATCCCAATGGAAACTGAAAGGCAAATAATCAATTTCAATATTCATCCGAGCATTATGTTTTCAGTGTCAAACATTGACGCAAGAACAAGAGAGAAAGTTTACTACTTGTGAAATGAGTTAAGAAAAGCAGCAAACAGAACAAGTAGAGATCATGCGAGAAATGAGATAACAAGAACTGTTGGAACAACACCAGTAGTCAAAATCTATTGAAAACAACATATTCCTTCCTCAATAAAAGAAAGACCAGGTAATGAGAATGAACTTTTATTTGTCAACGGTACAAGAGAATACAGCATGAAAATGGAAACAACAAGAAACAGACACAGACCAAGAAGAAGGTGGGATTGAAGGAGTTACCAACATTCTGACACGGCACAGTATTACTGCACACAAGCGACCAGACGTACAATACCCCGACAACCGATCATCATTCAATCCTGCTACGCCGTACAGCATAAGCAGAGAATAGACAGTAGATAGATAGAAAGATAGATAGAACATTGATGATACATGGAAACAAAAACCCTACCTTTCTGAAAGATCAATACTTACTAGCGCATGTCATGGTTCCTAAAACATAAGGTATTGACAAATTGCATGGTTTGATTGATTCTAACCTCTATGCACAATAGAAAAACAGGAAATGAATGTTGTGATTGAAGAAAGAGAGTTCTTTTGTTTAGAAACACGAACTCAGTACAGAAGAAATGCCGGTACATAGATCTTATTTTAAAACTAATATGTGTATAGCTTTCACGAAGGCACTATCACTAGGATTTAGGGCAGAGCATATCCATTTTTTTCGTGTCTTATTTGTTAAGCAAGGGATTATATTATCTTTGAATCGGGATATCTGCATTTCAAAATAAGATCGACGTTTTTTTTTCCTGAGTATACTGTCTTGTTTACTTTGTATTGTAATATATACTCGACTTCCTGGTCTGTTTGCTGAACAACATTGTTACTGGCAACATATCTTATTCAGAACTTTGAAACCAACCCTTCGTATTGTGTAGGTCTATGTTTTTGTTTTCGATCGTTCCCAAACTCTCACACATTATTTTTATAGTTGGACATTGGTACTTGTTGTCCATATCCAAATGATCCTATTAGTTCTGTTCTTGTTAGCACAATGTTATTCTTTAAAAAGTTATAAAATAAATGGCTAATATACTGTGAACAGAAATATATTATGTCCATGCGGATACTATACTTTTTTTTTAAAGTTTACATTCTTACTCGTAACCACCTCCTTTGAATACGTATGCCACATTGGAAACGGATCAATACATCCATGTTTATATTGTTTGTTTGTGATTCTTTTACTGATCAGAACGAATTTACTTCATACAGTTTAGGTCTGTGATCGTAAAGTAGACACTGCGGGTAGAAAAGAAACATAAATTTTACATGTTAGACATATTATTAAAAATAATAATATATTATACTCAGAATTATAATGACTATATTATAGTCATATATTATAGGCAGACATTTTAGTCAAAAAACATACAAATGCAGATATATTAGTCATAAAATATATACTAATGCAGATATATTAATCATAAAACATAAACATTAGTAATACAATATAAACATTAGTCAAAAAACATAAACATCAGTCATAAAATATAAACGTTAGTCATAAAATATAAACATTAGTCATAAATATAAACATTAGTCATAAAATATATACTAATGCAGATATATTAGTCATAAAACACAAACTAATGGAGATATATTAACTATAAAACACAAACTAATGGAGATATATTAACTATAAAACACAAACTAATGCAGATATATTAACTATAAAACACAAACTAATGCAGATATATTAACTATAAAACACAAACTAATGCAGATATATTAACTATAAAACATACAAACTAATGGAGATATATTAACTATAAAACAATCTATTGTCTTATCTCTGTTTTTTATGTAAGTCGTCTGAGCATTGAATAACGATCGTATTTCGGGTTATGGCACGTTTGGTCGCTTGACGTGTAGTAATTGTGTGCCATGTCAGAATGTTGGTAACTTCTTCAATCCATTTTCTTATAGGTCTTCCTCTGTATCTTGTTGTTTCTATTTTCATATTTAATGCTCTGGTCGATGGTCAATAAAGGTTCATTCTTTTAAAGTTGCCGAACCACTTCAGTCCAATTTTGTCTATATATTTGACCATATGTATTGCCCCAACAATTCTTGTAATTTCTTCATTCCTCACACGATATCTTGTTTTGTTTGCTGTTTTTTCGTAAACATCTCACTGTATACATAATACGCCTTACTTCTTGTTCTTTTGTTAGTGCTAATGTCTTACATTCATAACACAATGTTTGTATGACGATTTAATTTATGATTTGGTTTCCATCGGGATAGATTTGTGTTTCAAAATTTGGTGTAAATTCATAATTTAGGTAGTCGAATATTCGAATTCTTGTCTTGAGTACATTCTTGTGTCGTTTATGAAAATGCGGCCAACATATTTAAATTACTACCACTTGTTTCTGTAGTTGATCATTAATCGTTAAGTTGATTGAATTTTGTTCGCTGTCTATATACATTACTTCTGTTCTTTCTTTGTTATCTTTTCATTTTACTTTATACCTCTTTATGCCTTGCAGCTTCAATGGTAGAAGAGTTCTCTGTAGAGGACTTTTGTGTGTTCTTCACATGTTTGTTTTCGTTAACTCTTTTTTCTGTAAACCATCTTTTGCAAGTTGTGTCCCTGGCTTTGTATTTATCGTGTCAGTATAGCAGTGCTTTTTAAGGGGCACTTTCTGATGGTAGTCTGGAAGCATTCGAAAACCACGTATCTGTTGTTTCTTATGTATTCCAGGATTGGTATTGTGTCTGTTAGTCTTCTGATGTTTTCGTTCCAGATTCCGTCTCTTATTGTTACTCCGAGGATTCTACGTAGACAAGTCATTTCTTTTGTAACAAATTTTTGTGTGGATTCTGTTGTTAGTGTCCATGTTTGACATTGGTATCATAGTGATGGTACGTTGAACGTTTTAGATAGTGAGTGCAGTTATCGTGTTCATGCTCACATATTTGTGTTTATCATGTTTATAATTGTGACAGATTTCGTTGAGTGGGTTTATCATGTTTATTTATAATTGTGACAGATTTCGTTGAGTGGGTTTATCATGTTTATAATTGTGACAGATTTCGTTGAGTGGGTTTATGCGATCTAATAACTCTTCAGTGGTATAAGAAGTCTGGAAGAGGAAATGATCGTCAGCAAAGAGTAGTTCAGTTTGGTTATTTCGATGGTAAGCGTCTGGTGATGTTATTGCTGTTGTGGTAATATTTTGGCATATTGGTACTTGAGCCTTGTAAACTGCTGTTGTTTCGATCTTTGATAAATTGTCTGATTTTCTTAAGTTCTTGCACAATATCTAGAGCAGTTTTATATGAACACTAAAATCCATTACTAATTTGATGGACCTGACGTAGATTCATCCTTGAATGAACACTAAAAATATATACTAACAACCAAGAAAAACACATCAGCATTTACTTTTACATGAGTCACTACGCAGGCTGAATTTAAATTAACAAACTATTTTTTCCCCATTTATGAACCATGTGTTGAATCAAATCTGCAGTATCTGAAATACAGTTGATCGTGCTGATTCTGGCTAAACTTTTGGGGATCATGTCCGTGAATGTGGAGGCAGCAGATGGAACGAGAATTGACTGCAAAAGAGACTGAATATCTCTAATTCCACTGTGCCAACACATGCAGTGATACTGTCGACACACAGTGACGCTAGTCAGCAATATCCGAGCATTGCTGGGACAGTCAATGAAAACGACACGAGAAGGTAGATGCATGGCGAGATACGATAAGATATTGAGTACAATCATACAATGAAAGGGCAGCACAGCGCCGCCACAGGGCAGTGATAAGTGCAAATAGAAAGGGAAAAATCGTTCCAAGGAAATCGAAACTACAAGCTCTGTTAGATAGCGACAAGTTTATAGTTACTGGTGGTACTTACGAGCACCAATCGTCGGCACCTTGTACAGAAAGCAGCTCTGGCCCAATTTACTGTCGAGCTTTCCTAATTCGGAAATATGCTCTCGGAGAGCGGTCCGTACCCAATGGGCTCATGCATAAACTGGACAAAGAAACGAAGGCAGTCCTGGTCCTCTGTCTCTGTTGCCTTCAATCTTGCCTTCAGTCTTGCCTGTTGTGACTATGTTCTTCAAACCTGCCTGTCTCATGAAGTGACCAAAAAAATGAAGATTTTTTTCCTTATATTATTGATTAAGTCCGTTTTACATTTGACTCTTTCAACACCTCCACATTAGCTTTTCTGGCAGTCCATGGATTCTAAGCATTCTTCTGTATTATAAAACATACTAATTCACACATATTATTTATGAAACAAAATAATGAAAACATTTTAAACATGTTAATAAAATTATATTATGGACATATGTTTTGTTGGAAACGGCGTAATATGTACAATTTAGTTTTAAAAAAGACATATGCACAACAAAAAGTGGTAAATCACAGGGCATAGTCCGTCAAACTGTTGAATGAGATAATTCTACAGAAACTTACTTTTCTAGTGTTCAGTCTGTGACCAGCTCCATTACAACAATAACATAATACACCCTTCTAGACGATCTTATAATTCATCGTACGGTTTTTCGTAGTCGATATATCATCTGAAACTGCATCATTCCACCTGTCAAATTACTTATGAATAAATAACATCGTGCAAAATTTCGCAACGAATTTAATCGCGTCGTTTTTTTGGGGGGGATAAATTCTATTTCCTTCACCTAGCAAAAATCAGACCTCAGAAAAAATGTCATAAATCATTGAATAAATAATATATATTATAAGTTATATGAACGCACCATCTGTGACGTATTCACCAAGTTATAAAATCTTGTAGCTTAACCGTCACTGCACCAACAAGAAACTCAATTACAGGCCGAAAATTGAAGAGTTCCAACACAATAAGGAGGCGGTGACAATAAAACCAAATTCTTTTCTAAACTCTAATACACAGCAAATTCTATGGTAGCTGGCAATATTGAATCATAAATCGTAGATAAGAAATAAATACCGTGTCATTTATTTATTTGATAATACAGTTTTCCATTATTTCGTAATAGTTTTCCACTCCAAACAAAGAAAGTTACTACGAGGCAAACAATTTAGTCACGTAAAATGGCCAAGCTGTGACATATGACGTTGGCTTATTGTTGTCATAGAAGCAACTTTGATGTATACAGATTGATGGTTTCATAAACTTACTGCTAAATGAGAAAATTGTATGCACCCACGAACATGCACAGGCAAAAGCGTATAGAATATAACTGTATGTGTACATTGCACCCACGAACATGCAAAGGAAAAAGTATATAGAATATAGCTGCATTTGTACATAATGACCTTGTAAACGTTCTGTAGTTTCGGTGACAATAAATTGATATTAATAATGAACCCTATTGACAAGTCCCTAAGTGAATCTATTTACCTGAAGCATCTACTTAGTTGCGTTATTGCTATCATCATCATCATCATCAAGTGCCGTCTCAGCAACGAAGGTTGGCTGCAACGTATCTCCAACATCCCCTGTCTCTTGTCTTGGTGGTGCACTCTGCTAGACTGTAACCTGTCCATCGTGTGATGTTACTCTCCCGCTTGTATCTCTGCCTACCTCTTGCTCGCTTGCCTTTGACTTTACCCTCAAGTAAGGTCTTCAATAAGGTGTCATGTCTTTTAATGTGTCCAAAGTATTTTATTTGCCTGATCTTTATTTCTATTAGTAGTTCTTTCTTCATATTAAGTGTCTTTAGCATCTCTTTATTTGTTTTCTTCTCTTTCCATGATATTCTCCCTATTCTTCTATATACCCACATCTCAAAGGCATCAATTCTGTCTTCTAATTGTTTATTTCGTGTCTATGTTTCTGAGCCATACATCAATATAGAATAGAAGTAGCATTTTATAATTCTCATTTTGAACTTGTTTGTAATTTGCTAATAATTTCCTCATGTCATTGAAGGTACTTTTAGCTATTCGTATTCTCCTTTTAACTTCTGTTAAAAGTTGCCTACTATATTCAATATCTAGTATAGGGAGGCTGCCATGACGGTAAGGCAAAGGTGGGGCCCATGACAGGAACCTGCTGCCATGACGGTAAGGCAAAGGTGGGACCCATGGCAGGAACCTGCTGTCATGACGGTAAGGCAAAGGTGGGGCCCATGACAGGAACCTGCTGTCATGACGGTAAGGCATAGGTGGGGCCCATGGCAGGAACCTGCTGTCATGACGGTAAGGCAAAGGTGGGGCCCATGGCAGGAACCTGCTGTCATGACGGTAAGGTAAAGGTGGGACCCAAGGCAGGAACCTGCTGTCATGACGGTAAGGCAAAGGTGGGGCCCATGACAGGAACCTGCTGCCATGACGGTAAGGCAAAGGTGGGACCCATGACAGGAACCTGCTGTCATGACGGTAAGGCAAAGGTGGGGCCCATGGCAGGAACCTGCTGTCATGACGGTAAGGCAAAGGTGGGGCCCATGGCAGGAACCTGCTGTCATGACGGTAAGGTAAAGGTGGGACCCAAGGCAGGAACCTGCTGTCATGACGGTAAGGTAAAGGTGGGTCCCATGGCAGGAACCTGCTGTCATGACGGTAAGGCAAAGGTGGGGCCCATGGCAGGAACCTGCTGTCATGACGGTAAGGCAAAGGTGGGGCCCATGGCAGGAACCTGCTGTCATGACGGTAAGGTAAAGGTGGGGCCCATGGCAGGAACCTGCTGTCATGACGGTAAGGCAAAGGTGGGTCCCTTGGCAGGAACCTGCTGTCATGACGGTAAGGCAAAGGTGGGGCCCATGGCAGGAACCTGCTGTCATGACTGTAAGGCAAGGTGGGTCCCATGGCAGGAACCTGCTGTCATGACGGTAAGGCAAAGGTGGGGCCCATAGCAGGAACCTGCTGTCATGACGGTAAGGCAAAGGTGGGGCCCATGGCAGGAACCTGTTGTCATGACGGTAAGGTAAAGGTGGGTCCCATGGCAGGAACCTGCTGTCATGACGGTAAGGTAAAGGTGGGTCCCATGGCAGGAACCTGCTGTCATGACGGTAAGGCAAAGGTGGGGCCCATGGCAGGAACCTGCTGTCATGACGGTAAGGTAAAGGTGGGACCCAAGGCAGGAACCTGCTGTCATGACGGTAAGGTAAAGGTGGGTCCCATGGCAGGAACCTGCTGTCATGACGGTAAGGCAAAGGTGGGGCCCATGGCAGGAACCTGCTGTCATGACGGTAAGGCAAAGGTGGGTCCCATGACAGGAACCTTGCTGTCATGACGGTAAGGTAAAGGTGGGGCCCATGGCAGGAACCTGCTGTCATGACGGTAAGGCAAAGGTGGGTCCCATGGCAGGAACCTGCTGTCATGACGGTAAGGCAAAGGTGGGGCCCATGGCAGGAACCTGCTGTCATGACGGTAAGGCAAAGGTGGGTCCCATGGCAGGAACCTGCTGTCATGACGGTAAGGCAAAGGTGGGGCCCATGGCAGGAACCTGCTGTCATGACGGTAAGGCAAAGGTGGGGCCCATGGCAGGAACCTGTTGTCATGACGGTAAGGTAAAGGTGGGTCCCATGGCAGGAACCTGCTGTCATGACGGTAAGGTAAAGGTGGGTCCCATGGCAGGAACCTGCTGTCATGACGGTAAGGCAAAGGTGGGGCCCATGGCAGGAACCTGCTGTCATGACGGTAAGGTAAAGGTGGGTCCCATGGCAGGAACCTGCTGTCATGACGGTAAGGTAAAGGTGGGTCCCATGGCAGGAACCTGCTGTCATGACGGTAAGGCAAAGGTGGGGCCCATGGCAGGAACCTGCTGTCATGACGGTAAGGCAAAGGTGGGTCCCATGGCAGGAACCTGCTGTCATGACGGTAAGGCAAAGGTGGGTCCCATGGCAGGAACCTGCTGTCATGGATGAAGATAACTCTTGATATACTAAGACGCAACAACTATTAGATAGAGTTGTCAGCCCCTTAATTGATGTGTACCTTCAATAACTCATGCGTTGCGTGCACATTTACAGCTGGGTCTACTGTAGGGGCTGGTGAGCCAGGTTCACGCGAGAAAACACTCCCCGAATTTGTTTTTCCTTTTTTTCTGTTCGGATGTTGTTTCGTACTTGGCAATTACAAATGTGACAGCTGGTTATGTCACAGTATTTGTCTTTTGACCTTGTTTCTATCTCTCTTTTGGGTCATCCGTCTTCTGTGAAGATACTTTCTAGGTACTTTGACTTGTTTTATTTTTGTATTCACTATTAGAATGTTTAAGTGCTCTGCTGATCTCTGTGTTTGCATTGTTTCTGTATGTTGTATCCACATTTTGTATTTACTGCATGTACTTGATAGTGAGTACATGCGAGTCTGCATTATTTCTTCGTCATCATATATAAGAAAAATAGTGACAGAAGAAATGACATGTCTACGGAGAATACTCGGAGTATCATTAAGAGATAGAATTAGAAACGATAACATAAGACAGATAACTAAAATAATACCAGTATTGGAACACATAAAGAGACAACAGATCAAGTGGTATTCACATGTTTCCAGACTATTAATATATAGCATGTCACAAATGTCTATGATACATAGATATCACGGCTATAAAGCCAGGGCAGACCATGTAAAAGATGTATCACACAAATCTAATAGGCCACGGGAACAAGATTGCAAACATCACATAAGAAGTCACCTCCTGAGATATCTTCTATTCCTGACGTCGCAAGGCAAACAAGGGACACTGTGTATAAATAGGTACAGATAAATTGTTTGAGGTTGATCACCATCATCAAGTGCCGTCTCTGAAACTAGGGTTCACGACAACGGACACTCCAATGTCCCCTGTCACTTGCATTGGTGTCTTAGGATGGTTTAAATAAAATATATGTTTATAAAAGGCATAGTGTATATCAAATAAACTGGAGTAGAATACGAAAAAATGGTGTTCAATTCCCGACACAAACGTATCTCCAATTACAACGTCAGGTTACCAGGTTATGAACCAATGTCATTACACTTGGGACAAACAAGTGTGTGCTCACTAATTCAAGCTAATTAGAAAGAATATCATCAATAAAAAAAACCCGTAACCCTTCAGGGTAGTAGGTATACCAGATTGGAAACCCCAGCACACAGTCCTCCAGAAATTTCTATCCTCAGCGATGCGGATTAGTGAGGAAAACTATTGTCCTGTCCATTCCTTGATGTTGTTTGACCATATCTTTATTTTCCCACCTCTGCTTCGACCCCTTTCGATGGCTCCCTGCAGTTTGTTTTTGACAAGGAATCATGTCTGCATACATATCCACACCATGCTAGTTTTCGTCATTTCACTAATGAAAGCAACGGTTCTTGTACACCTGCAAAAATATCTATTTTATTTCTTACCTACAAGTTGGTCTTGTACTGCCTAATGGAAAATTGTAGTATTTGTCTGTAGCATTTGTACTCGAAAGCCTGTAATCTTCTCTCCATGTCCTCAGTGAGTGTCCAACTCTCACAACAATACAGCACAACAGAAAGAACCAGTAGCTTACACAGTTTGAGTTTCACTCCGACACTGATGTTGCTTTTCCAAATCACCGTTAGCCGTGACATAGACGCTAAAACCATCTCCAGCTTTAATTTTAGTTCTGCTTTGCATTTTCCATTGCTGCGTATTCTGGATCCAAGGTATTTGAAGGTATTCACCATCTCGAGCGTAGATCCATTCATCATGATATTAGTCTGTTTTTCTGTGTCTCTGGTGTTAACCACGATTTTGCTCTTTTCTGCATTGATTCGCATTCCGTACTTCCTGGTAATGTTTTGCAACTTTGATGTTAACTCTAGTTCTGACCCAGCTATAACATCAAGCTATCATCAGCGAAACGCAAATTGCAAATAGGGCGACCTCCTATTGATATAGAGGTGTTGTAATCATGTAGTGTCTCCCGTATGATGTGATCTAGGTATATGTTGGCAAGTACTGGAGGCATTATGCATCCTTGTCGTACTCCAACATTTGTTTTAAAGAACTCTCCAATTGTATTGTTTGACAAGACATCATTATTTGCATTTTGCAACAGTGATTGAATAATGTCTGTGACTGTGGTGTCAAAATTTATTCTCTCAGTATGTACCACAGACCATTATGCCAAACACTGTCAAAGGCCTTTCTAAAATCATTAAAATCGTGGTATATTCTTCTAATCGTGAATAGTATCGCTTGATTTGACATAGAATTTATGACGCACTCGCCTCGTCCGTCCGAAGGCCTTCCAATCCTTCGCTAGGCGCGGGCTGTGTTTTTGACGCTTCGCCATTGCGTATCACGCATAGTACTAGGCAAGTAGGCAGATTGCGCCTTTCTTGGACAAGGAGCTTCGCTGTAGGCCCTTCAGTACTGAATCAATTCTCTTGGTATAGGTCGTATTGGGCAACAGCGACAGTTGAATTGGGCTAGTTTTGCAGTGTTCTCAATGACAAGGACTTGCTCCACCCCCCCCTGCGGTGTCCATAGGGGTCCAGAGTCCTAGTCAAAACTGATACGGTCGGAATTTTGAGGAAATTGTTCCCCGACATTTGTTCAGTGCATGTCCTATGTGCAATAGAAGCCGTATGCAAAGCTTTTTTTCCATACCCAGGAGTGCAGGTTGAAGTTGGTGTATACACTAGGAGTTGGTGTATCCACCAGGAGTGCATGTTCAAGCAGGTGTATCCACCAGGTGTGTATGCTTATTTTGGCGAATCCAATACAGGTGTTATAACTTCTACTTTGAATGGTGTCAATTGTGATGTGACATTTGAAATTTTGTGTCTTCTAAAGCATGAACATCACTTCTGTCAGTCGGTCTCGTAAGTAACAACTGTAGCTTCATTGCAACACTATATCGATTCAAATACACAAAGCTGCCCTCTAGCGAATGTTGCCATTTACAGAATCAATGTGTACTCATAAGATCACCATATTTTAGCCGTGTCTACCATTAACTGACATCGACATTGACCGCCCCGCAAATGTTTCTGGTTTCTTGGCTGACCGAGATGAAATGCAAAGTAGCCTTACGTGACTGTATGCAGACAGTTCTCTTTTGTGTCTTGGCGTAGAGATGGTGGAGATATTGCTTGTCGTAGACAATTCTCAAGCTATCTACAGGCTCCACATCTACGTACATCAGCCTAAACGTTTTGGTCAGACAAACAGCAAGAGCAGCTGTATTTCTGTTTCCAGGGTGCACCACAAGGAAGTCGCATTTAGGATCATTTTGATCTGTTAATTCTCCCCCCCCCCCCAATCAAGGCCAGCAGCGTGTAGTGGTGATGGTGCTTAGTTCAGCCTTCAGGGGCTGGAAACGAAGACTGGTCGGGCAGTCCCACTAGAGCAGGACCATAGTCAGGCCCAAGTAAGCAGAGTGCTGAAGACGGAGGCAACCAGCCAAAATGCGCACAGATAATCAGGATGCCACGCACAAAACACAATGGAAACATGTCTGCATCTATAAATGATTATGGTCGCTGCCCTGTGGCGGACGTTCAGGCAGGGACGGTGCCGGGCCCTATACCTCTAAAGGGCCCAACTTCAGTTACTGGAAGTCCTTCTCAATTGCCCCGAGGAGCCAGGAGGCAAGGGAATAGAGCTACTGGCCAAACAAACCAACGACCAATAAAAATAACATATAATTCAAGAGTGTTCTGAGCATGAAACGCTGAGGCAGATATATTGGCCAGAGGAAACAACACTGTACTCAATGCTCTATGGGCCACTGTATGAACTACAAAATACAGTGAGTTTTATTCAGGAGACAGAATTACAGATATAGACATGTTTCAAGTGAACGAAAGAAGACATAATCTGTTAATCCTGGGCCCGCCGAGAGCAGTGAAGAACGCTATCCACCGCGTTAGATTAACTAAAATACTAAAGTTTATAGGGCCTACGAGTTCAGTGACCGCACGAAACTCATTATACAGTTTTTTGGCTATTCCATGCACGCCTCAGAAGTAGTGTGCTTGTCATGTGGTTAGATCCAATGAAGGCAATCTTACTGACCATGGTTGGATTCGGATATTCACGTCTGTTGACTACATTACGCCAAAAAAAGACCTCTTACTTGTATATGTAATCCAATGCACTCATTGATGCGTATATTTTGCTCTGAAATTGGAAAATTGTTTTGATTGTTCGCAACTTTCACATCTATTATAGATAAAAGCCCGAGATTGAACAGCCAATAAATTACGAACAAAATTTTGCAGGGTAGATGAAAATGTTGAGTCAAGGCGTAATAATCATATATCGATGGCAATCAACAGGTAATATTTATTACATCGACATTTAATATATCTATTAAGATGGATGGAGTTTGGTTTGATCTGTCAACCGCATAACGAATTTTGACAAACATACAAAGAGGTTAGAATTGTTAGAGTTAATTTATTTTTTTTTCCTTCATTATGTAGATACTACAAGATGTGTATTTAAGGAGGCTTCAGTGAGCTGTTGAATTATTCTTGGCAGTCTTAGTTTGCATTAGACTGACTCCAAGTCTTGCTGCGGAAACGTAAGTATGCTTCATAACGTTCATATATTACCTAATGTTTCAATTGGGATTGAGAAAAGTTTTTTGTGGAGCCGCCGACTGAAAAAAACAACAAATTATTGAAACAGATAGAGTTTTTATTTTTAATCGGTGTTGGAAAGAATTTTCTAAAATCTCTGCGAGAGTAAATTTTCACCGCTTCTTTATTTGAACACTAATTCATTAAATGTTCAGACAAACATATTGTAGGAATTAACAAAAACTAAAAAGTGATTTATGAAACTTGCTAATGACATACAATTTAAAGCAGTGTTTCCCAACGTGCGGTGCACGCCACACAAGAAGCCAATTTGATTGTTCAGGGGGGCAATTTGAACATTCATAATTAGGCTTCAGTAGGGAATAATTCAGTTTTTAAATATAACAAAATATGTATATGTTATTAAGGGGGACACCAGAACTTTAGAAACACTTAGGCGTGGCACGGTAAAAACAAGGTTGGGAAACACTGACTTAAACCATCCAATAAACAAGTCTTGTTCAATCTTCGTCGTATTAAAATAAAATATTACTAATTCTGCATGATTTGGACAAGTATGCCGACATGATTCCTTGCCAAAAGACAATACCGCAGGGAACTGACGACGTTGGTAGAAGCACATAACTATTTAAAGCTTAGGTAGACAATATAAAGACTGGAAAGACACAATTTTACATCATTTGTCAGCATCGTTGAAGATAGATATCGCTAGTGGTCTCACTGTGTTGATTTATTCAACGTGGTACTGCTTCGACTCTGACGGATTAAGGGTTTATAGATATACATTACAAAATTAATTTACTGGAAAAAAATATTATATATGCATATATATAATTTCACAATGGAAACAAGCTATTGTAAATGTATTAGCTGCGCCAAAGTTGGATGCTTAAAGTCATTTCCATTGCCTAGACTTCATTATACCAGAAATCTAGTAGGGAAGTTGATATACTACAAGAGAGGTACATTGGAAAAGTATGAAGGTACGATAACACAAACAGAATGTATTGATGTCAAAGGGCATCTTTTGTCATGTGACGAATTCTCTCTAGAACGTTGTCTTTTCAATAAACTAACAGAACCCCTCTCTCATGTGCCATACGGCTTCAGATTTCCAAAGACGTATTCATGTTATTGTTAATGTCTTCGTGAATGTATAGACATTAAATAGATAGACATAAATACGCTCTATCACTAAATTTGTAAAAAAAAAAAATACTGCGGGGAAATTGACAAGCAACGAAGTGGAATCAAAAATCCGAAAACTCTCCTACCCCAAACTATATGCACTCATACTCATGTATGCATCGCAAAAGAACTTTTCTGGCACGAATCGGACTCATCGGGCATCTACAAACTTACACAAAAATTAGACAATCACAAATGTTGTTTATTTTTAAATTTTTCTAAATATTCATTTCATTTTTTTTCATCCTATGCTCATCTTTTCTTGCGAAGGAGGAACACCATCACCGTTATCAACATCGTCATGTAATCTTGAACTCATGGACAGTTCTATCTCCCAATTAAATCGAAATACGTACGGTCCATATCTTCACAAATACTGGATTAGTGAAATAAACAGTTCAACGAACACAAACATATATGAAGCGAACAAAAAAAAAAAACATAACTCCAGAGAACATTTCTACCCCATACGTTGCAATTCATAAAGGGGTATAAAGCGAATAGAAAGAAAGAAGTTCTTTAATAGACCGTATATATAAACATACAATTGTGTACACTCTTGGGTACACCTCTTCCCATAGTTCATTGCTAGATATTATTTTTTGTCTTCCGTTTTCTTGTGAATCATTTCACGTGTTTATGTGTGTATATTGCTTTGTTATTTTACAATTGCGCGTCTAATTCACAAGATATGTTTAATTTTTAATCTAAATTTTAGGTGTATGGTTACCTGTACCTGTAACATTGAGCAAAAATAACCGGTTAACTGAATATTTTTTATCTGTTGCAATGTCATTGGAAATATTAACGCTCTGTATATTACGATTAGTTTAAAAATAGTTAAAGCTGTCCAAGTGTTTGCAAGTTATTTCAAACCTCAGTAGGATATCTAGTTTCAAGCTTATGAGACACACTCATTATTTATTTATTATCCACAGATCCTAGTTAAGTAAGTTAGCGTTTGTCGTTAAGTTAGAGGCCATTGATAAATGTCTGGATTAGAAATGTTTTATGTAAATGATTATTATAAATTAAAAAAGTACTATCATAAATAGTTGTCCGCCGATATTGTCTATTTTCTCCGTAATTACTGATCGTATAGGCTTTATATTTTGCATGAGTGCTATATTTCTTAGCCACGTTACAGATTTAATATTATTTATTTTTTACATTGAACGGATTTATCGCAGGAGTCGATACGAATGCCGTTTTTGAGGTATCAATATTTTTCTTTTGATAGTCGTAATAGTAGACGGGTTTACATCAAACATTACCATATATAATATAAATGAGGAGAATTACGTATTATTTGTTTATTGTTGTTTTTTTGGTCTCGTGAAATTCATTGGCTGTTATGCGAAGTGTAAATGTACTAGCCAATTAAAGGCACGATTAAATACGAAGACGTCATCATTGATTGAACTATATTGCCGTGAAATGTCTTAAGTGAGCATCATGTCATGCATCGAATAGCACGATCTTAAAACGTAAATTAATATTTACATGTATGACACATTAAGTAAGCATTTATGTAGAGGTTTCATAGTTCATTATAATAAAATAATAACAGAATGTCATTTTCCTCAAAGATGTATCTCATATTCGACGTGTTTTTATTGTGATGTCTTCAACGTATGTTTTTGAAAACAATTACATAAATCAGCATTTGCAACTAAATTAGAAACATGTCTATGAAAGTTAAATTCATCACACTGAAAAGTATAACTATGAGATTGTACAAATATTTTTCACAAGAAACGCAACGCAGAACTTTATTTCATAGTATTTCACACGATCAAGGTGGTTACGCGAAGATAACCATAATTTAAAAACAAAAGAAACTAGAGGAAGAAAACATGTTGTAGATAATTTCGATTAAAAAAATAATTATTAAAGCAATTCATACACCATTTGATTGCAAAGAAGCATTGACATTAAAGGTATTCAGAATGTATACCGAAAAGAACAACGACATTGATATTTCTAAAGCTAAATTACATACGTGTAGTACACTCGTCATTTGTGACAAAACCACATTTAGTAACTATGAGAAGTAAATATTTGAGACATATCAAGGAAAATTATGACATTGAATATACAGATGAAACACGGATAAACGCTCACAACACTAATGTAAACTGGAAAGTGGGAAATTAGAAGCAACAGAGATGTGGTTCTATAGAAGAATGCTGAGAATAACATGGACTGCCAGAAAAACGAATGTGGAGGTGATGAAAGAGTCAAATGCGAAACGGACATTAATCAATAATATAAGAACAAGACAATCTTCATTTTTTGGTCACTTCATGAGACAGGGAGGTTTGGAGAACATAGTCACAACAGGCAAAATTGAAGGCAACAGAGATAGAGGGCGACAGAGGTTAGAAAATATTAGACAGTTTGACAACCTGGCACGGCAGGGAAACAACAACAATCTTGATACATAATACTGTAGAAATAGAGCTGTGGAGAGCCATGCTCACCTACGCCATCCAGCATGACACTTGATGATAATGACACTAATGAAAATGAATGACAATCTGCAGATGGAACTATTCTGAGATTTGTACCGAGTAGCAAAGGTCAAAGATTAATAATGGCACATGCAGGTAGCAGACAAAATGTTCTTTTGAAGAATGGATAATTCATTTTCATATCCAAATTTACAGATAATCGAGACTACCATGCTGAGATGAATGGTAATGTATATAGAGATTGGATAGAAAAGACTATACTTCCATCATCAGATAGACCCTCCTGTCTGGTTATGGACAACGCTTCCTACCATAATGTTATTGCATGCGACGATAAGATCCCTCCAACTTCATCTAATAAGGAAGAGATTAAAATATTGCTTAGAATAGGACATATTTCATTTATTGAAATGTACTAGAAACCGAAGTTACTGTTATTGGTAAAGAATGCACACAGAGTGATGACTTTCCACATTAATACAATTTTAGAGGAGTATGGACATAGATGTATAAGATTACCACCGAACCATTCACATTTAAATCCAAAAGAATTTGACTGGCTAAAATTAAGGGAATAGTGGCAAAGAAAAATAAGGGAAGCATTTTTTTAAAATACAATAAATGATATTATAAACAATAACGACACAGAAGAAAACCTAATCATATTAGAAGATTTCAACGCACACGTGGGACCTAAAAATAGGAAATAGAAGAATACATTATACCGTTCGGAGACATAATAAACAAGAATACAATTATATACACGTTTAACTGTTACATGTATTTGTAGCTACATATAAGTTCAATGCAATGAACGAAAAAATATTACGTTCGGAATACTGTACTTCATTTTTACCCATGCTACAACAAATGAATGATATGCCTATACCAGCAATTACTGTAAAATTTCTTTTCCACATAAAATCAAATCAGCACTGCCTTAAAAACGACATTCGTGGCTACTGCTGCGATAAATTCGTTCAATCTTGAAAATAATAAATCATAAACCTGTAACGTGGTTATAACATAAAACACCCATGCAAAATATGAAGCCTTTACGCTCAGTAATTACAGAGAAAATAGACAATATCGGTGGACAGCTATTTATGAACGCACTAGTATTTATGGGTTGAGTGGGTTTCTAGGCAATATAAATACGTTCAGTAGTTTGCCATTGTTTTCTGAACTTTCCGGATGCTCAAATGGCTTGGCGAGGATCGAACTCGGTATTTTGGCTCTTACAGATAAATGATTGTACACCTCAAAAAATAAATCTGGACTACGTTTAGATTTTCTCTCGACCATTCGAAACTGTGTCAGCCATATATCTGGACTGGTTTCATAGTGTATTATGCCTAGTGGATCTTAATAAATATATTTTAACATATTTCTAGTCTGTTTAGAGCATCTTAGAGTATATATATATATATATATATATATATATATATATATATATATATATATAGGGGCTGACTTCTTACTATTGTGTCTAGAGCATCTTTGCAAAATATCTTATATATGGACTGATTTCTTATTGTGTCTAGAGCACTTTTGCAAAATATCTTATATATGGACTGATTTCCTATTGTGTCTAGAGCACTTTTGCAAAATATATTATATATGGACTGATTTCCTATTGTGTCTAGAGCACTTTTGCAAAATATATTATATATGGACTGATTTCCTATTGTGTCTAGAGCACTTTTGCAAAATATCTTATATATGGACTGATTTCCTATTGTGTCTAGATCACCTTTGCAAAATATCTTATATATGGACTGATTTCCTATTGTGTCTAGAGCACTTTTGCAAAATATATTATATATGGACTGATTTCCTATTGTGTCTAGAGCACTTTTGCAAAATATCTTATATATGGACTGATTTCCTATTGTGTCTAGAGCACATTTGCAAAATATATTATATATGAACTGATTTACTATTGTTTCTAGAGCACTTTTACAAAATTTATTGGACTGATTTACTATTGTGTCTAGAGCACTTTTGCAAAATATATTATATATGGACTGATTTCCTATTGTGTCTAGAGCACTTTTGCAAAATATCTTATATATGGACTGATTTCCTATTGTGTCTAGAGCACATTTGCAAAATATATTATATATGAACTGATTTACTATTGTTTCTAGAGCACTTTTACAAAATTTATTGGACTGATTTACTATTGTGTCTTGAGCACTTTACAAAATATATAATGGAAAGATTTACTATTGTGTCTAGGGTTATGTGTATATTATCATTTCCACTTCTGCTTTAACGCCGTGGAAGACTTCAGAGTTGTCTGTCTTTGGCCATTTAGAACACATTGGCCTCTGTCAGCCGGTGTCTCTTTAGGTTTATGTGATTGTCTCCATCCATCTAGTTATTTGTCTTAATCGTGCCTCGTATTCTGATCTTCTGCTGTTGTATGCACGTATAGCTGATTGCGTTGGTTTATTCTCATGAAGTGACCAGAACATCGGCTATACTGTCGTTAGATGTAGTCTTGCCGTGTGATGGTATTTTTGTCTTTCCTAATATCTTGATTTCTCCATCGTCGGTACCTTCTGCTGACATTGATCTCTTTCCTTAAATATATAATTTCACAATCTATAATATTTTTTTGGTAGTGTCTTTTTCAACGGTCCATGTTTGACATTGTTAACATAGAGTTTGTATAGCCATTCTGTTTAGCAACTGTCGCTTTGTAGCATTGCAGATTGATGGATATTTGATCAATGGCGACAGATTATAAGTCACAGCATAGGATTTCTGACATCTTGTTTCGATATCTCTATTCAGTTTTGAACTCTGAGACCTTTAATTGTGTACCATTCTTCGTCTTCTGCGTTCAGCATCTGTGGTCATGTTATACCGTCAGGCCTGTCTTCAAGACGAAGTCCACTGTCTTCTCCAGGTCAGAGCGGCTGCCCCGTAGCGTTTGCCTCAAGTCTGTATCCTCTGGCCAGGTCTGCTGTCTCTGCTCTTTGTATGTTGGGCAGTCCTGAAGTATGTGTGCCGGGCTCTGGGTTCCGGATCCACATGGACATTCATCTGTGTATGAGATCCTCGATCGGTAAAGGTGACCCAACAGTCTGCAGTGGCCTGTTCTAATGCGAAATATTGTGGTCTGTTGATATCTTTGGAGGAGATGTATTGCATCATGTTCGTATTCCTCTTCCATTTGTTTCTTCCACTTTGCTGTGAATGTGTTGTGGTGTGTACCATTGTTGAAAGATACATTTATTGGCCTGGTATTATGCTGATCTGAATGGTCTGTGTTTTAGATTGATTTAGTTTCATGTTGTGTTGTTTGCAAGTTGTATGGATCAAGTGTGTGTGCCGCTGAAATTGATCTTCAGATTCACTTCTTCGGTCAGTTTCTTTAGTTATCCTGCACATGGATGTTACGAACAGGAAGTGCTGAAAGTATACAGCATCGTCTTACGCCTCTTTTTTAAATGTCAAATGAATGTCTTGTGCCCTCAGTAATTATGACTATGTTCTGGCAGTTTTTGTATATACCGTTTATGGTGTCTAATATTTGTCCATGTTTTCCATAATTCTCAAATATTAGTCCAAGTTTATCTCTGAGATTCTAGAACATAACAGATCCTAGGACATTCTGGATCCTATGACATTCCAGATCATAGGACAAACTATATTCTAGGACATACCAGATCCTAGAAAATAACAGATCCTAGGACATACCATATCCTAGAACATAACAGATCCTAGGACATACCAGATTCTAGGCCATACTAGATCCTAGGACATACTAAATCATAGAACTTTATGAAGACGATATTTAGTTGTTGGTCGTATTCAGGTGTCTTTTCTATCAGCTTGCTTATTGCAAAAATTGCATTTGCACATCCCATATATTTCCTGAAACGAAATTGTTTTCTTATTTAGCTGGTGTTTTATTATGAGTCATACTCTCTTCTTTATTATTTTTGCATTTATTTGTCGTATCTGTCTAAGCGGAAATATACCTAAGAAAGGCCTCATACTGCCTTTTGTTGTCTTTGTTTTTCTATATTGGTATAACATAACTATTGTTTTCTTTCACTCATGTCGTATTTGTTATTCTGGCTATGCTACAGTGAATATTATTTTAAGCCATCTTATTCCAATGTCTTTGCATGGCTGGATGGCTTCCCTTTGAATGACATTTATGCCAAGTGATTTGTTGTGCCGTCTGTTCTTGATATGTACATCTCTTCCACGGTCTAGTATTTCTGGTTCTGCAATGTGTATCTTTGAGTGTAAGAATAGTTTCGTGTGTTGGTTTATGGGATGTACAACTCTTTAAAATATGCTAGCCACTGTGTTTTACTCTCTTTTCCACCGATAATCGGAGTAAGTTACCGCAATTTATGATATAATGGGGGGGGGAGGTGGTACGTTACCGCTGTTTATGATATAATGGGGGTAAATCACCGCTGTTTATGATATAATGGGGTAAGATACCGTTATTTATTATATGATGGGTGTAAGTTACCGCAAGTTATGATAAAATGTGGGTAATTTACCGCTCTTTATGATATAATGGGGGGTAGGTTACCGCTGTTTATGACATAATGGGGTAAGTTACCGCTATTTATTGTATGATGGGGGTAAGTTGCCGCTGTTTATGAAACATTGGGGGGGGGGGGTAAACTACCGCTATTTATATGATGGGGGTAAGCTACCGCTATTTATGTGATGGGGTAAGTCACCGATGTTTATGATGGTTGTGAAACAATTTCTCATTTATTAAACTCACTTTTTTATATCTTTTAAGAAGTTTCTTGGTTCATATGTTATAGAGATGTCTACAATATTATTCCCACCCATTTTTTGTTCTCTTTATAAGCACACAATCACATAATCAAATAGTCACGCAATCACATAATCAAATAGTCACGCAATCACATAATCACATAGTCACGCAATCACATAATCACATAGTCACGCAATCACATAATCACATAGTCACGCAATCACATAATCACATAATCACGCAATCACATAATCACATAGTCACGCAATCACATAATCACATAGTCACGCAATCACATAATCACATAGTCACGCAATCACATAATCACATAGTCACGCAATCACATAATCACATAGTCACGCAATCACATAATCACATAGTCACGCAATCACATAATCACATAGTCACACAATCACATAATCACATAGTCACACATTCACATAATCACATAGTCACACAATCACAAAATCACATAGTCACGCAATCACATAATCACATAGTCACACAATCACATAGTCACGCAATCACATAATCACGCAAAGAATTTCTCTTTCAAATCGTCGGACATTTTTTTTCTCTTTAGACGATACTGAATATAATCCATTTGATTACTCGTTTTTACCAATATTTTGAAAGTTTGCTTCTTTTTACGAGTTGCTTGTATGATGTCATGCAGTTATTTTGCACTTTTTCGTATCATTGTGGTTACTATATACGGTTATTAGATTGTTTGTCATTGATATTTAAGAAATTGTCCATTCATTACGTTTTTTGTCAACAGTGATATGTTGTTTTTTATAAACTGTAGTCACTGCTTGATGTGGGATGTCTCTTATTGTTTTGTCATGTAGTTTACGAACCACCTAGATCTTGTGTTTGACTGTTTGGTTTCTTTCTGTGTTGTACCTGTGTGACTTGGTGATATTCTCGCTGTTAGTTGACTGGTCTGTATCTATTTCGATGTTCGGGAGTACTCTTGCGTTTGTGATGTATGTTTTTTGTGTGTCTGATAAGTATTAAATCTATTTGTGATGCTTGGTTTAGGTTGTCCCACTTATACCATATACAATTCACCTATAGATAATGAGGTACGTAGCATGTGCAGAACAGCGAAAAAAACAATGGCTAGAAACACAATGCAGAGGGATAGAGGCGATTTCAGTAAAACAGAACATTAAAGAAATGCATAATGAGATAAGACAGATCACAAAGAAGAACACCCTATAAATGGCGGTGGCTGAATCAAAGATAAAAGTGGAACAATTATATTTTATTATATTAAATTATATTTGAAGTACTTACAAGATAGGTATATTATGTGACAGAGCTGTTCGATGACCCACGGAACAAAAAACCTCCAATACACAAAAGTGATAGACCAGCAATAGTGAAAGTAGAAGTAGAAAACACAACATTATCACTAAAATGTGGAAAGGCCGCAGGTTCCGACAACACAATAGCAGACATAATAACAACTCTAGATGATTTTAGTGTCGAAATTATCACAGAACTTTATATATACATATATACAACACGCCACATACCTAACAACCTGATGTCATGAATATTCGTACCACTAACTAAGACGACCAGGGCTGTGGACTGTACATAATATAGAATAATATGTTTGATAAGTCATATAATCAACATAATATTCAAGATAATACATGAAATAATTTTAAAAAAGATAGAAACTAAGGTCAGTGAAGAACAATTCAGTTTTAGATGAAACAAAAGTAGGGTCTTTGGGCTAGAATACCCTACAGAAGTCCTATTCTTACGGACCGGAATCGCCAGAACCGAATGCAGCGGGCAAACCAGCATCGTTAATGAAATGTTGGGAATGATTGAGATGGGTTTGGTTTAGTGATACATATTTGTGTATGCCACAGTGACACGTTCGGCAGAGAAGAGTTTATCGCAGAGTTCGTGAGCGCTACGTCCAGAACAACGTCGATGAGGCTCTATCACATGGTGGTTGAGGTGCATTGATGTGGGGGCTATCAAGTTCATGGGAAGAAGTGACATGGTGCATAGTTAAGACCGCGTGTTTACTAAACTTCTATGAAATGTGTCTCTAAAATATTTTGTTCTCGCATCATTCCAATTTTGGCTTCAAGGAAGTACATTTTTTAACAGGATAACGGTCGACCTCATGTGGCACAACTCACCACCCAGTTACTCGCTGACAACAGCGTCCAGACGATTCCGTGGTCAGTCATGTCATCAGGCATGAAACCCAAAGAACACATGGAAAAAAACTGGCGACTGACGACTCCTCCAAGGAGAGGCGGTTCCAAAAATTATCCGACAGTTGTCTCTTGCAAATCGGGAGAAGAGTGATCAGCCATCCCACAATAACAGATTCAAGTGCTATTTGGATCCATGTCAAAGAGGTTTCCTTCTCTGATAGAGGTCAATACACTTTACTGAAACTGATGCCTCAGTCGCAATGAATAAAAATCCAAACTAAATTAAACGAACATTATTAAATTTGTCTGACATGTATTGTGTTTTTAACTCTTTCAAAACGTAATTATACCCGGGGTTTAGACGTAATTAATTTTAGGCTAATTTTTTTAGACCCCATCATGATTCAGGCGCAAGCTTCCTGAAGACAAAGTATTAGCTATGGAAAGTCATTTAAGGTATCAAAAGAAAGATAATTGAATGCGAAATTCTTATACAATATAAAAATATAAGAATTGTAAGAACAATAGTACGTGTCATTTACGAACAAAAGAAGGCAATTTGGAGGGTATATATGGAGTCCCATTATAACGGGCTTACGTCCTGAAAGGGTGCCGTCTCTGTTCCGTTATAACGGGCTTACGTATGAATTGAGTTAATATATTATCCATATATTATATATATATATATAGCTAGTTTTTCTTTGTTCCTTTCGTGCTATAGGCGACACATAGGTGTTGGTTTTTATTCTCTATGCGTTGTGGTCTGCTGTCTACAATTTTAGTTCTTGTATTGACGTACAATGGGTCAAAGGCATGAGCCCATGGACAGCTGGAACTGCAACCAACCAACCATTGACTTGCAGCCCATTGTTTCCTCTAATTTAAGTATAGTATTTTTTAGAGTTGTTTTAGGTCTTCCTCGTATTTTTTCCCATTTAGTGTCCACATGCGATCTTGTTGATTCCGTCTGTTTTTATCAAGCCTTAGGACTTGTTCCAGTAGTTTCATCTTTGTGTTCTTATGACATTTTATTTATACTCTTGGTGTATTTTATCTCTTAGATCACCATCTTAGACAAAGTCGCTCCATGTTATGTTCGACAGTTTTCTGATACATTTCTTTGTGAAGTTATTTAAATTTTTATCTGTTCCTTGTGTCATTTACAACTTTCACACTCACCGATCAACACTGGAACAATAAATGAGTTACTTATCTTTAGTCTTAACTTATCTTAACTTATCTTAACTTATCTTAGCTCTTGTCTCTTCCTAGTTCTATGTATATTCAGATGTTTGATAATTTCGAGAAAGTGCTCGCTGCTATTACTATGCGTGTATTTTTTTTTTTAGTCTCCCTCAATCCATGTTATCCATGATTGATGGTCATTGTCTTGTGTTGTTGCAGAAAAAGCAATCATGCAGACGATAAACGCCTTCTGGCTGTCTCTACTGCTGGCTGCTGTGACTTTGATCGGTGAGTATGTTATAAATAGGTGACATTTTATTGCAAGATAATGTGTACATATACATGTTTATGTAGTGTGTACATATACATATATTTTAGTGTGTACATATAAATGTTTTAGTGTGTACATATGATGTTCGTACGTCGTAATCGACGATGACCAAAAAACTCAACTATAATAATAATAGCAATAAGTAATAAAAAATAATAGTTACTAGTGCGTTTTTAAATGACTAACAAGTCCAATGCGCGCACAAAATTTTCTTCTACAGAAATTACAAATGCAGGAGGGTGTCTATGGGAGATGAGATTGTTTTTTCTATTCTAGGTGCCCGCTTCTGTCTTGCAGTATCTTGTCTGGTCTCTTCCGCCGCTAGTGCTTCCGTTCTAATGCTGTAACGCCATGCTGTTCTATCCTGAGCGAGGCTCTCCCAAGCGCCTACGTGTACACATACATATGTTTCAGTGTGTACACATATATATCTTTTAGTGTGTACACATACATATGTTTAGTGTGTACACAGACATATATTTTAGTGTGTACACATACATATGTTTTAGTGTGTACATATACATATGTTTTAGTGTGTACATATACGTATGTTTTAGTGTGTACACAGACATATGTTTAGTGTGTACACAGACATATATTTTAGTGTGTACACATACATATGTTTTAGTGTGTACATATACATATGTTTTAGTGTGTACATATACGTATGTTTTAGTGTGTACACAGACATATGTTTTAGTGTGTACATATACGTATGTTTTAGTGTGTACACAGACATATGTTTTAGTGTGTACATATACATATGTTTTAGTGTGTCCATATACATATGTTTTAGTGTGTACATGTACATATGTTTTAGTGTGAACACATACATATGTTTAGTGTGTACATATTGATATGTTTTAGTGTGTACATATTGATATGTTTTAGTGTGAACCTATACACATCTTTTTGTGTGAACATATACACCTGTTTTAGTATGTACATTGGATACATAATCTTGAAATCATCCTGTAACATATTCTTCCCTATGGATCCCTTGAATTCTCCACCGCCTTGGAAAAGCTGTCCTGCCTCGTGTAGGGGTATGTGCAGGCATTCTTAAATGTCTTTTATCCAACGACGTCTTGGGCGGACTTTTGCTCTTGTCAACTTATACCATCCTATCTAATAACACTATCTTACCATGCCATCTTTTTAAAGCATGAGATGACATTCAAATATCTCTAACCTCAGCCATTCTTATGAGTTCAGGTAAATCCTGCAAACACCATTCCTTGATGTTCTAAATTCAGGATTTCTTTGACTGCCTCTTCTCCTTCTTCACTCGAATGTTTCGTCCAGGATAAGTATATAGCGGGTTAAATAAACGGTTCCCCAATTTGTGTGGTTTATGATAAGTGGGAAAAGATTAGCTATACCGTCTTCTTTCATGTATGTTGCCAGAAGCCACTAAGATGGTTTGGAAATGAAGCTGTATGTAAATCCCGCAGATAAAATAAATGAATAGTCATGATGAAGTCGAATTTCTAAGGTAGAAAACCGCATTATATGATGTCAAGCTATATACCATATTATATACCGTACACCGTTCTCCGTACTTGATTCTTCTAGCTAGCATTAGTGTGAGAAGACACGCAGAAAAACAACAAATATGATATGATACCGAAATAAATGACTACACATCACACACAATGTTTATGATATTTGCATTGACAGATAGGATTATTCAATACAACTAATTGGCAACGTAACATATTCAAGACGCAGTCATCAACTCAGCATTTTTTTGGCTGGAGTGATTTTCTAGGCAATATAAATAGTAGTTTGCGATTGCTTGATGAACGGTACGAATGCACAGTTGTCTGTGACGGGGACGAATGCAGCATCTTAGACGTCAAAGACGCGTTCTCAAACATCCCATCACAGAGCCGTATTTCAGCCACTACATATGGGAATTAGGTACTTTTTCTAGCAACCAGAGCAGCATGAAGACTCCCTCAGAGTTACTACAATCCATATCAACATGAAGACTCCCTAGGGGCTACTGCAATCCCTAACAGCATGAAGACTCCCTCAGGGTTACTGCAATCCCTAGCAGCATGAAGACTCCCTAGGGACTACTGCAATCCCTAGCAGTATGAAGACTCCCTCAGATTTACTGCAATCCCTAGCAGCATGACGACTGCCTCAGAATTACTGCAATCCCTAGTAGCATGTAGACTCCCTAGGGGCTACTGCAATCCCTAGCAGCATGAAGACTCCTTAGGGGCTACTGTAATTCCTAGCAGCATGAAGACTCCCTCAGAGTTACTGCAATCCCTAGCAGCATGAAGACTCCCTTAGTGTTACTGCAATCCCTAGCAGCATGAAGACTCCCTAGGGGCTACTGCAATCCCTAGGAGCATGAAGACTCCCTAGGGGATACTGTAATCCCTAGAAGCATGAAGCCTCCCTCATAATTACTGCAATCCCTATCAACATGAAGACTCCCTCAGAGTTACTGCAATCCCTAGCAGCATGAAGACTCCCTCAGAATAACTACAATCCCTAGCAGCATGCCGACTGCCTCAGAATTACTGCAATCCCTAGTAGAATGAAGACTCCCTAGGGGCTACTATAATCCCTAGCAGCATGACGACTCCCTAGGGGCTACTGCAATCCCTAGCAGCATGAAGACTCCCTCAGAGTTACTGCAATCCCAAGCAGCATGAAGACTCCCTCAGAATTACTGTAATCTCTAGCAGCATGACGACTCCTTCATTGCTACTGTAATCCATAGCAGCATGAAGACTCCCTAAGGGCTACTGTAATCCCTAGCAGCGTGAAGACTCCCTAAGGGCTACTGTAATCCCTAGCAGCATGAAGACTTCCTCATGGCTACTGTAATCGACATAACTAAGTATATTGTACCTGCGCTTGATATGTTTTTAACTTCATTTTTATGATGTATAAACACATTGTGATTATGTATCTTGTGTTTTCATTGACAGGTCTTACTTCTGCCGAAGGTAAGCACGATCTCTATGTAGAAAAATGTACCAGCATAATATATATCTAGCTAAAATTGTCTATGTCTGTCTGTGGGATTAGGGAGAGAAAAATATGAAATAGTTCAGTGATTATTACACTGGCGTAATACAGGTAGAGTGAGCGAACAAGTAGATATGGGGGAGGGGGCGGTCATGGTTGATGGCTTAAGTTGAAGTTCACCCAGCCTCCCTTCTTTAGGAAATTAGAACATAATTTTTAGCACTAGCAGTTTCAGTGAAGCCGATGGGTATGAACCCCATTCCTTTAAGATTTGTCAGAAAATGTTCACCAAATGTTTTACTAGAAAGAGGAAATTACTCAGTAAATGTGAGAATGATTTTTTTGTAGATAACACACACCCTTACTGAAGAAGTATCTACGACCCTGATAGTGTGATTCAAATCTGGTGTAGATTTCACCCAAATAATGGGCAAGAAACTGGTGCAGATTTCACCCAAATAATGGGGCACGAAACTGGTTAGATTTCACCCAAATAATGGGAAGGAAATTATGCACATATTCAAGAGCATCATAATGTACATCTGCTTCTAGAATTATGAGAAGTAGCTTCAATACACTCCCCTTCAGATTCAGCCTTTCGATAAAAACTTGTCGCTTTATGTGTCCAAAATACTATAGCTTCCTTGTTATTGTGGCATTTATGGAGGCAACTCTTCATTTTGTTTCAGTCATTTGAAAATACCAATGTTCTTCTTTTTCTGTGGCCAATGTTATTCGTTGGATATTTCTGCAGCGTTTCATTTCAAATACATTTATTCTTGTGTATATTATCATGTTTAAAGTCCCTCTCGCATCCAAATGTTACCACTGGGAATACACATGCTCTTAAAAAGGTTACTTTAGTGTTGTTATTAACACTTTGCCATAGCTTTCTGATTTGTGTTAATTTGATTGTTGCAATTGTGAGTCTTCTTCTAATCTCGACTACGCAATTCTGAATTTCATGAAATTAAATTTTATATATATATATATATATAGTATTTATATTGTTATGGTTAGTATTATCATTATTACTATTATTATTGTTATATATATATATATATATGTCATTGTCCTTGTTATTATTATTATTATTATTATTATTACACTTATTAAATATGATAGTCACACATTACAAATCAAGAATCTGGAACGGAAATATCAGTATTTGGTATTAAAATGTTATAGAAAGATCCTAAGAATATCATGGACAGAAAGACGAACTATCGCAGTCGTCTGCAAAGACCTGAATATACAGAAAAACTGGTTTCTGACAACTATAAAGAAACGGCAAGGTATACTATTTTGGATATATAAAAGGAAACCCTGGTTTAAAAAGATTAATCATGGAGGGAAATGTTCCAGGGAGAGAACACGGGGCAGACCAAGGATACGATGAACACAATATGTCAAAGAGCTTCTGTACCTGACACTGGAAGAAGTTCAACAGCCGTCACAGAACGAAGTGGCTTGCGGAATGGTAGTGATGACTACATTTTCCACAGAACATCTCACATACAATATCATTACTAGTAATATGTTTATTATTTTGCTGTTATTGTTACTCTTTATATTACTATTATGCGTTTTGTTATTACTATAATTATTATTACTATTATCATTATTAATATTGTTATTACTTTTACTATTATCACCTTTGTATCGCTTTGTTTAAAAATAAATATTTATATTCTATACTAATATTAGTATTACTATTATTGTGTTGTTCGTCCATCACATGATGATGATGACGATTTGTTGCATCCACTTTTGAAAATTCAATTTTAGTTATGTTCTTGATTATGAGTTCGCAGATGGCTAAAGAGCCC
Organism: Meghimatium bilineatum; assembly: GCA_034231615.1. Lineage (NCBI taxonomy): Eukaryota > Metazoa > Mollusca > Gastropoda > Stylommatophora > Philomycidae > Meghimatium > Meghimatium bilineatum. Next base: position 10,220,453 of record CM067314.1, read on the forward strand.
TATTCGACCTGTAAATGTCCTTGGAGAGTAAGGGCATGGAATGACCACTCTAGACGAATTTTGGTACATTCGTGATTTTCTAGCTATGCTCCGCTGTTGAGCTGCTGCATTTCTCCTCTTTTCACACGATGATGCGCTCTTTTTTATTGTAGAACGCCATGTGGATCTATTGTGTGCAAGTTCTTCCCATGTATCGTGGTCTATTTCAAAGACTTTCAGTGAGTTCTTTAACGATTCCTTGTAGCGCTTCTTTTGGCCACCTTGATTCTTGATTAGGAACAAGCGTCACAGCACCGTGGGGGGGGGGGCATTCCCATATATGCTCTTGTTGCCGTTCCGTCAGCCATTTAAAAGTGTATACGCTCAGTTTCCCAGTCAGTTGCTGATTACGCGATCGTCTGATGTTTTCGGAGAGGGAGCACTATCTCCCATCACTTCTAGTCACTCCCATTTCTTCCATTCTCTGAATATGTACATTCGGCCACCTTGAGATCGTGTACTCTTCTCCAGCTCACCATAGAAAAGTATCTTTGGCAGACGATGGTCTGGCATACGCACCAAATGACCTGTCCAACGATTTTATGTCTGCAGCAGGATAGTTTAAATTTTGAGAAATACCAGTTCTATCAAGGACAGTGGTATCAGGAATAAAATACTATTATAATCATTGTTATGAAAGATTAAGGTATGCCCCATGGCAGCAACCTGCCGTCGGGGATGAAGATAACTCTTCATGTACTAAGCCGCATTAACTATTAGTTGGGCTGTCCACTTCCCTTCCTTGCTGTCTACCTAATACGTCAGGCACTCATTTGCAGCTGAGTTGATAGGAAGAGTGGTCCTGTCAAGCGAAAAATCACAACCCATATTTTTATTTGTTTGGACGTGGTTTCGAACCTGTCAGGCTGTATCCTGATCATCTTAAGTAAGCTACCTATCAACTAGGCCACCTGGCTCCCCCATATTTATTATTAGCATAATATGGTATCATTGTTATTACTACTATTAATATTGATATTATCATTATTAAATTTACTATTATTTTTACTATTACTAGTATTTGTTTGGAGTATTATTATTGCTGTTATTACCAGTACTATTATTATAATGATTATTATGATTGTTTTACTATAGCTATTATTAACTTCATAAACAGTTTCATTATTATTTTATCAATCAATCAATCAATCAATCAATCAATCTGTCTCTTGTGTTGTAAATATGTTCAGTTCACGGCATCTTTTTTATTCCCTAGTGTCAACGGATCAACGGAGTTTCTCTATCTGTCTTCCTCTCTCTCTGTGTTCCTCTCTCTCTGTTTTCCTCTCTCTGTCTTCCTCTCTCTCTGTCTTCTTCTCTGTCTTCCTCTCTCTCTGTCTTCCTCTCTGTCTTCCTCTCTGTCTTCCTCTCTCTGTCTTCCTCTCTCTCTTCTACTATTGATCTTTCCTGTGGTTACCAAATATCCAAATTTTGCTTTTCTCATCACATCCAATTAAAATCGTGATTGCCTGCCTTAAATTTTTTGCTGTAATTTGTCTTTTTTACTCCATCATCTCTGATGAATTCTTTAAATACATTCTCTTACACATTCACCTTTTTATGATTCATCTCCTAAAATATATATGTCGTACTCCTGGTCTAAGGACAGTTTTCAAGTAGCTAGTGTGATGGTCACATCAGGAAGCAGCCACATCAAGGATATCTCTGTTCTGTGTAATGTTATTTTATTTGGCCTTCTATACGTACAGTCACATATATCTAATATCTATAGCACAGTTAAGTGCTAGTGGTCATTTCCGTTAACGTCTCGGCAGTCTACCTGCATCCAGAGCCGGATTTACCTATAAGCTAAACAAGATAAAGCTTACGGCCCTCAATGATGGAAGTCCCAACATGTTTTTTTTATTTCACTATCTATATATTCTTAATCGTTATATGACCCCATATATCAAATAGCTTAGGGCCCAATATCTCAAATAGCTTAGGACACCATATCTCAAATAGCTTAGGGCACCATATCTCAAATAGCTTAGGGCCTCATATCTCAAATAGCTTAGGGCACCATATCTCAAATAGCTTAGGGCCCTATCAAGTCTAAATCCAGCTCTGTCTACCAGTGTACTAAGTTAAATTACATCTAATGGTTGTCTTACAGGAGGTAAACATAAATAAACATGGAGAGAAACTACAACAAGTAAAACAATATCAATATCATGGAAACGTAGTAACAAATGATGACAGATGCGAAACAGAAGTTAAAAGAAGAATAGGAACAGCTAAAAGTAGCTTCAATGACATGAGGAAAATATTAACATCTAAACGAATTACAAACAAGTTAAAAATGAGAATTATAAAATGCTACATCTATTCTATATTAATGTATGGCTCAGAAACATGGACACTAAATAAACAACTATATGACATAATTGATGTCTTTGAGAAGTGGGTATATAGAAGAATAGGGAGAACATCATGGAAAGAGAAGAAAACAAATAAAGATATACTAAAAACACTTAATATGAAGAAAGAACTACTAAGAGAAATAAATATCAGACAAATAAAATATTTTGGACACATTAAAAGACATGACACCTTATTGAAGACCTTACTTGAGGGTAAAGTCAAAGGGAAGCGAGAAAGAGGTAGGCAGTGATACAAGTGGGAGAGTAACATCACACGATGGACAGGTTACAGTCTAGCAGAGTGCAACACCAACACAGAGACATGAGATGTTGGAGATACGTTGCAGCCAATCTTCATAACGGACACGACACTTAATGATGATGAATGGTTGTCTAATTATCAAACGTCTTGCTCGGTCACTTCTCATAGATTAAAGTCCAGGGTAACACAGAAAATTATTTATTATCACCTCGTCTCATTATACAACATAAACAATGCATCTTAAGATTCATATCATTTGTATTTTATTGTCACATAATCATTACAGAACATACACTGACATAAACATACACAACAGAACATACACTGACATAAACATACACCACAGAACATACAATGACATAAACATACCCCACAGAACATACACTGACATAAACATACCCCACAGAACATACACTGACATAGACATGCACCACACGACATACACTGACATAAACATACACCACACGACATACACTGAAATAAACATACACCCGGACATACACTGACATAAACATACACCACAGGACATACACTGACATAAACATACACACATACATACACTGACATAAACATACACCACAGGAAATACACTGACATAAACATACACCACACGACATACACCGACATAAATATACACCACAGGACATACACTGACATAAACATACACCCGGACATAAACTGACATAAACATACACCACAGGACATACACTGACATAAACATACACCACAGGACATACACTGACATAAACATGCATTATATAACATACACTGACATAAACATACACCGCAGGACATACACTGACATAAACATACACCACAGAACATACACTGACATAAACATACACCACTGGATATACACTGACATAAACATACACCACAGAACATACACTGACATAAACATACACAACCGAACATACACTGACATAAACATACACCACAGAACATACACTGACATAAACATACACCACTGGACGTACACTGACATAAACATACACCACTGGACGTACACTGACATAAACATACACCACAGAACATACACTGACATAAACATACACCACTGGACGTACACTGACATAAACATGCACCACTGGACGTACACTGACATAAACATGCACCACTGGACGTACACTGACATAAACATACACCACTGGACGTACACTGACATAAACATGCACCACTGGACGTACACTGACATAAACATGCACCACTGGACGTACACTGACATAAACATACACCACAGAACATACACTGACATAAACATACACCACTGGACGTACACTCACATAAACATGCACCACTGGACGTACACTGACATAAACATGCACCACTGGACATACACTGACATAAACATGCACCACTGGACGTACACTGACATAAACATACACCACAGGACATACACTGACATAAACATGCACCACTGGACATACACTGACATAAACATGCACCACTGGACATACACTGACATAAACATACACCACAGGACATACACTGACATAAACATACACCACTGGACATACACTGACATAAACATACACCACTGGACATACACTGACATAAACATACACCACTGGACATACACTGATATAAACATACACCACTGGACGTACACTGACATAAACATGCATTACAGAACATTACTTAACATACATCAAGTATATAAGTATTTTTTTCTCTACAAAAATTACTAAGGCCAAAAAAAATAACCATTGGTTGATGGCTGCGTCCTCTATAATATGTGCTTCTAATTAAATACGTATATCACTGTCTACCCCCTGTGAGCGGCATACCTGTTCAAAAATACTTGTTGAGGTCGTCGACTCCTGCAAATTAATATGGGTCAGTTGGTCGGCGTATGACTATACTATTGCTGGACATCACCGTACACTGGATTCAGCAAATACTCTGAGGCATTCTTCACATCTCTACGATCGATTAACACCACTGAAGTGAAATGTGTGAGACGTATGATTGGAGCTTGAGAGACAAAATCAGGAATGAAACACTAAGGAAACAATTAGGGATCAAGTCAACAATAGAATACATCCAGAAACAACAAGTTAAATGGTACGACCACATAACCAAGACAGAAAGAGCAAAGTATTATCCACACAAAAATACACACTTAACAAACGATACGAATACAGTCGACCTATTGGACACATTGTAAAAGGTGGATAGATAGTGTATTAGAGACACTCGGAAATATAACAGCAGAAGAGGCAAATAGAAGGGCAAAAGACAGTACACTCACTCTGCCCTCAACACCGAAAGGTACATGAGGACAGAAAGAAGAAGAGGACTTCGACATAAGGCTACCCCTACACCCCATACCACCAGAGTTCTAGATACCCCATGACGGATACAACTCTGTGGATTCCTTTAACCTTTTCCTGAGATAACTGTGATAATTGATCAGTTAGGAACTCAGTGATACTTGATAGTCAGGAATTATTTGTTATACTAGATCAGCCAGGAAGAATCCCCTTCAGAGAAACAATCCAGGAATTTCCTTCAGACAAACAATCGACGAATCTCCTTCAGATAAACAATCGAGGAACTTCCTTCAGACAAACAATCGACGAATCTCCTTCAGAGAAACAATCGAGGAATTTCCTTCAGACAAACAATCGAGGAAACTCCTTCAGACAAACAATCGAGGAATTTCCTCAGACAAACAATCGAGGAAACTCCTTCAGACAAACAATCGTCGAATCTCCTTCAGATAAACAATCGACGAATCTCCTTTAGACAAACAATCGAAAAATCTCCTGTAGACAAACAATCGAGGAATCCCCTTCAGACACACAAACGAGGAATCTCCTTCACACAAACAATCGACGAATCTCCTTCAGGCAAACAATCGAAGAATCTCCTGCAGACAAACGATCGAGGAATCTCCTTCAGACAAACAATTGAGGAATCTCCTTCAGACAAACAATCGAGGAATGTCTTCAGACAAACAATCGAGGAATTTCCTTCAGACAAACAATCGATTATACTTGATTTTACCAACTCTTCTCCGTAGAAAACAAGGTAAATCGAACGCATCAGTCTTACATCAGTCTTACATCAGTCTTACATCAGTCTTACATCAGTCTTACATCAGGCACGTGTTACCGACATGCATTCGTTGGAAGAGATTGACATAATATGTTTAACTACTGCGAAGGTTTTCAATCATGGTCAACTGAACTGCAGCATGCTATACAAATGGAGAACATAAATCACAACGATGCTGTCTTAGGTCTGCACACATCACACTGTGTTGTACGAAACTGTATCCTTACACTCTAACACAAATTAAAACATACATAAAGGTGAGTTGTGGTAAGGAAACATTCAGGGCAGCACCCAGTTAGCGACACAGAATTCAAGTGTTACACTGTGTCCGCGGACCTGCCTACTTCAATCTCAACAAACTGTAATTCACTCAAACGATTGCACCATTTGTTCTTCCGACGTTTCTTGAGAGAGGAGTTCATCACTTCACGCAACTTCTCTATTTTGAAGTTTATGACTAATGTACATTATCAGTAGCAAACCGGGATCTTGACACTCGAAAATACCGGATTAAAATCGATGCTTCAAAATACCGGGACTGGGGTTTATGAAAACTGGGATTTGCGGGATTGAATTTTCCAAAAATATAAATCGCTTCTCTTAGTTTCCAATAGTAACTTTCCATGCTGTATGTAAAGCACAACATGCTAATAATTTATGTGGTCTGTGAACTTCACACCACGTGTTTTTGTTGAACACGACCGATGGACTTGATCTGTGTTCTTTGCGCGACCATCAAAGAAATACGCGTTTTGAGTCTTTACCTCGTGTGTGTTGTGTGCGTGTGTATATGTGTGCAGTGTGTACGTGTCAACTGGCTTGTCGCGACGTCAATGTGCAGGATTGGTAAGTAATTGTTTTCCTATTATGACAAATAATAAATTGTTATAGTCGAATAAAGATCGAATTTTGACGTACATTAGCAGTTTTTGTGTAACACGAATTATAAGAAAATAATAACACGTTACACTCGAATCACAGGGTAAACTTTTTATAACAAAAATGTTTGATTGATTTCCTTTATTTATGCTAAAGTAAATACATATTGCAAATTACGACTAAATCTGTATTTTTATAATCATATCCCTTAAGTTTAAGACACTGAACAATTATTCTACTTCTATTTTCTGATAAAAATATGAATAATTTACTTTAGAATAGTTAATTGACATTTATTGTTATTTTAATCCTTTTTTTTCCTCTAGGTTATTTGTTTCCTCCAGAAAAATACACATATTATTTTAATATTAAATTAATAAAACTGTTTAAACTATAAATTTAAGAATATTATTTTTGTTCGTTTCATTAAAGTCTGAAGTTAGACATTTGTGTTATTGTTATAAGCTTATTACACATTAAAATGTGATTATTTTTCTCAATGTTTTATGTCAATGATAAATCGTGAATTCTAAACAAAAGCTTCTCTAAATATCGAAAATACCGGTTTTTGTAAAATGATCCAGTATTGCGACCCCTAGTGTGCATCTGTTAATATCTTACATCTGATTGTCCAGTGATTCTAAATTATGGTGAGCCCATGTTCCCATCACAATAGGCCCACATCCAACGCTGTTACATTTCTATATTACTTTTTCTGGCGATCGAGGCAATTGTCATCATTATTCTAAAAAACCACATTTTAGGTTCTTCCAGCTTATCTTGAACTCTTGTCTTTAAATCCATGTTTTCCATTCATAAAGGAGGATTGGCTCAATATAACATCCTAGCACTCTAACTCGAGTAGCAAATGATTATACAATTCCATAGCATTTTTCTCATCTTTTGAAAAGCTGATTATGCCTGCGCCATCCTGTTCTGTACCTCATTGAAGCTCGGGACATCTGATGTCAAAATTGTGCCAAAAATACATTAATATATCCAATTTCGTATCATTATTATCAATATTATTGAAAATCTCGGTTTCAAAACAACAATAAACTTAAATAGTTTTATTCTATTTTCAGCGAAAACATGCCCAGAGAATAACAAGGTCGATTGTTTGTTCATACTTGATGGTTCATCCAGTATAAATAAAGTTGGATTTAACAGATCGCTGATTTTTATAGCGAATGCCATCTCTCAGTTTGCTGTTGGAGTAACGGCGCTGCAGGTTTCACTAATACAGTTCAGTACTAGAATTGTACTCCAGTTCCCCTTTAAAGCATTTCAAACAGCCGAAGATACCATTGCGGTAATGTTTGCTTATAAGCAATCATCATCAACATCATTATCATCATCATCATCATCATCAAACTCATATACCTCCAGGCTCGTAGGTGTGCCACTCTGGAGACATCACTAAAATTTCACCATGCCACTCTGTTCTCTGTTTAAGTGTGAAGAATCGTAGTCCTATCCAGTCTTTAATATTATCAATTCATGCTTTACTCTTACCTCCTCTTCGTCGTCATCAAATGTTTCCTATAAGAAAGTTAAGGAGAGGTAATGGGGCCTCAATAATAGTTCCCAGTACTATTAACTAAGTACTAATAACGAAAGTATTAATAACTGAAGTACTGATAACTACAATATTAATAACTCAAGTACTAATAACTAAAGTATTAATAGGTCATAAAGTTATCAGTACTAATAGCTAATAATAGTGTCCAGTACTAATAACTAATAATAGTTTCCAGTACTACTAAATATTAATAGTTTCCAGTTCTAATAACTAATAATAGTTTCCAGTACTCATAACTAGTAATAGTTTCCAGTACTAATAACTACAGTGATAATAACTAAAGTACTAATAATAGTTACCAGTACTAATAACTACACGAACAACTAAAGTACTAATAACTAACGTACTAATAACTAAAGCACGAACAACTAAAGTACTAATAAATGAAGTACTAATTACTAAAGTATTAATAGCTAATAATATTTATCAGTACTAATAACTAATAACTAATAATAGTTTCCAGTACTCATAACTAGTAATAGTTTCCAGTACTAATAACTACAGTGCTAATAACTAAAGTACTAATAATAGTTACCAGTGATTATAACTAATAATAGTTTCCAGTACTAAATCTAAGTATAGTTTCCAGTACTAATAACTAAAGTACTAATACTATTTTCCAGTATTATTAACTAATAGCAGTTTCTTACTACCTGATGACTCAAAAGAAGAAGCTGATGAAAGCAATTCTAATGTCAACACCAACACAAGATGACTACCACATGTGACAGAGAAGCGAAGTTGCCATTCTGCGGCTCAGAAAACCATAGTTCTGTAATGGGAGCGTCAATTGTGCCGTTTTTTCTTGTCTTTTGTGTTGTGTATGTAGTCTTCATATATGCCTCTTTGTCGAAACGTTGATTTTTGTGAGTTAATACATATATTTCCTGAGATTAAAGAAACTTAAATTTCATGTTCCAAGCTTTATCTGTTGGATTTTAGTTTGCTGCAGCAAGTACATTTTATAGAACAGGGCAAACGCGCCTCCGCAGCCAATAGAATGAAAAGTTCAAGAGTTGCAACACGGACATGTGTGCATGTTGACATGTAACTGAGACTGCAGAACATAGATGTCAGCAAAGATCGGATAATAAATGATGGGGTAAATACTTTGCCAAGAGAAATACAAGTGAAAGAAGGACCTCTGTACCAGTTACAAAATACAGTCACGTCTACAGATTAAACTTCAGATATAATCATGTTCCAGGCGAATGGTAGTAGATGAAGTTTATTTTTCCCAGATCACCCCGAGTGGCATTCTGAAGGGAAAAAAACGGGAAAGTCAACTGGCTAAACAACACAGCATTCTACAGAAAACGAAAATATTTCGACACTATCAAAAGATAAAGTAAAATAAAGTTAACTCATAGCATTAAGTAATTATGTAGGAGTTTGAGATGTTAACGATCATCCGTTTCAGTGGCTCTGTTATATGAGGGCGGTAGTCATCTCTTCTCCCTCGAAGGCTTTACTTCCTGAATTAAAACGGTATCCATATAGGGCTGGATGGATCCGGGAACCGCTGTGATCTGAAAAACATGTCCGTCTCAGATGAGGAATGAACCCAGGACAACTAATATGCGAAGCCAGTTCGCTAACTACTGTGCTACGTACACGTGCCCTCCCCACTTCAAGAGATACGGAAGCCTAGAAAAACTGCATGTAGGAAATAAACCTTAAGGGGGGGGGGGTTACAAATCAATTCATATTTTAAGAAAAACTACGGTTGCAGTTATATGGCTGCAACTTTCACAGTAGATACCTTAATAAATACACTATAATTATAAGGTATGATATTTCTGTCAGTATAAAAGAAAATAGAAATTATTTGGTCTTGAACACAGATTGTAAACAATGTTCATGTTCAGCATGGTAATGTCTGTTCTGTAAATGTTTTGAGATGTTAAGCACAAATGAATAATAATTTTTTTAAATCCATACATACAAATGAAATAGCTATGGCATAAACTATGGATATTAGAATATATATAAACTTTTCGTAAATATGGGTTAAAATTTCACTTATTTTTCGGTTAAAAATGTCCAAACTTGAATGGCTGTAAAATTAGTAAATATATATAGATAGCAATGTTCTCAGTATTTGCTATAGGGAACTATGCAAGAAAAATGCAAACATAATTTCAACAATATCGGTGAATGCTTGAAAAAGTATGAGCCTAAAATGGAGAATAATATCAAAATTTTACGAAATAACAGGAACAAATTGAAACAATAAAAATAGAATACGTAACTATAAATTCCCCTGAAAGGTATGGATACTCTTCAGCTTCAACTTGTGCTTTATCTAGCCTCAATCTTCTCTTTCTCTTGACTCTTCTGACTTCTATGATTGCCTCGGTAGCCTTACTTTAATTTGTACCCTTAACAGTTTCTAAGCATCATGTATAATGTGAAGTGTTCATTGTTTTTGTCAAACACACTGAACATTTTTGCTATATTTCCTAAAAATCCTTGATCCCTGTTTCTTCTTCTTCTTCTTCAGCGTTCGCTCTCAAATAACCACAACGAATATTTCGTGTGATTTCCGCCGGGGCGCGTGAAGTACGTTGTGCTGCAAGTTCCACAGTAAGACTGTGATTATTTGCACCCCGGTTGGCCACTTGTGGTCAGGACGTCCGAGGTCCAGCACATCCGTTTTCGTCATTCCTTTATTTCGGGTTTGGTCCCTATGATCCCTGTTTTAAAAGTCTTTATCTCAAAAACTATTCATACTTCGACAAAGATATTTAAGCAAAATGTGCATACATCGATACTCTAATATTTTGATACCAATATCATCGTACAATTAACAAATCGATACTTTTGCAATATTCCCGGTATTCGATATTCCCTTAAAAACGATTGTGATGGTAAACAATAAAATATTGACACAACAAGAGACAGAGAGTCGAGGACAAGCACGATTTTCTACGCCATTCCGCATGTCACTTGGTTGATTGTCTGAATATGTAGAATATGACTTAGGACGGTGAAGATCTGAGTACGTACAGTCTAATTTGGCAAGCACGTTTAAACGACCTTCACAAGACTAAGGGCAATTGAACCAGTCCATTCTAACGGCACAGAATCGCTTTGCGACTAGAGTGAACGGATTTTTCCGTACTTGAGTAACCGCATCTCCAATAAAAGCTGTGATTTTGTCAAGATAACCGAACTGTGTACTGAAATTAGATCACCTCTTTCAAATGATATAAAGGGATTGGAACAACTAATCAAAAGCACACACAAATACAGATAATCACAAAACTTATATTTAACCGCGCAAAAAACAAAAATCATGTCCACGGATATAACAACACAACAACCAACAATCAGAATAGAAAATACCAAGATAAAATGTGTGAATACATTCTAATATTTAGGAGCAAACATTAACGTTGAAGGAGACTACATGGCAGAAATAAGGAAGAGATTGGCAATGGCATATTGTAAAAAAACACGGTTGATAAACATATGGAAAAACAACAAAATAGAAACGAAAGTGCTAATGTTACGAACTTTTATTTTTCCGATTGCAACATACGGCTGTGAAACATGGACCCTAAGTAAAACAGCGGCAAAGAAGATAAACGCATTTGAGATGAAATGCTACAGAAAAATACTTAGAAATTCATGGAATGATAAGACGAGAAGCTCAGATATTGTAAACACATCGAAGATTCCAGAGTGTTGGTTACTAAACACAATTTCACAAAGAAACTACGCCTGTTTGGTCATATAAAGAGACACAACTGTTTAGAAAGACAAATAATGAAGGGCAGAGCACCTGTGCGGAGGAGGAAAGGCAGACTAAGATGACGATGGACTGACGACATTAAAGATAACATGAATACCTCGTAGGAAAATGCAAGCCGCATCGACCACGACAGAGATGGGTTCAAGGAATTCATTGGAAAGACAACGTTCTGGAAATAATACGTCACATTACACACTCAAGTCACTGAGAATGGACCATTGGAGACAAGGACTACTACAATAACAACGAACTGTATTGAGTGTTGAAGTATCCGCCTTAACAACAAACATATCATATTCGTAGTCGTATTACCAAGGTCAATATGTCTTCCTGCAACATAAATAACATAGAGACAGCACACTGTTGCTTCAGATAATTGCTTACGCAGGTAAATGCAAGTAAGAAGCAAGATGATTAATGAAAAACTGTAAGTGACTGTGAACGTTGTTATACATGGTCGTTACGCAGATAGTGATTGTGCGGTAGATTGAACGATGGTGACAATCGTGTAAAGCCATTCATAAACAAAGCCATGCTGAATTCAGATGTTTTATATTAAATAATGAAAGAAAAACCTATCAGAAGGTGCGTACTCGCTGTGATTAATAAATTGAGATCGGGAAGCTGCAGTAAAACTAGGCTCCATATGATAAGTAAGATATGACAAAGAGTAAAATAGCAATTTTATATTTAACAAAACACACACAATCGATACTTCTATCAATATGTTTCTATCAATAAGTTTCTATCACTATGTTTCTATCAATATGTTTCTATCAATATGATTATATCAATATGTTTCTATCACTAAAGATACAAAATTCGTTGTTTAGACAATTCAGAAACATATAGTCGGTTTGGTTGTACAAAGTGGACGTAATACACGCAAAATACATGTGCATTGTATTGGCATTACTGGGAAATGGAACCACGTCTGTGAGGAAAAATAAACCAAATTCCAATTTCACTTACAATCGTTACCCACAACACCCGTACATGTTTTCAACTGTATTTCATAAGATGTATTGTCTATTGATCTATCTAATAGGCAGTTTATAAAGTGACACAGTTGCAAGAACTCACAAACACAGCAGGCGCTTGCAACGCTATAGCAACTCTTGGAGTGTATGATCCATCTAATGGAGCACGGTCGGATGCACGAAGAGTGGGTGTTTTCATCACAGATGGTAGACCAGATGACGAAAAAAAAGGTAGGAAATATTATCTTCATCTTCTTCTTTTTCACCGTTCATTCTCAAACTCTCACGGAATCTCTCTTATAGCACGACAACAGTGTTACTAGATTTCCTGTAGGATGCAGTCCAGAGATTGTCATTGCGTTATGACGCCGATTTATTTGCGTTAATGGCCAAGCTCACCAGTCTTCCGTTGTAGGTAATCTCTAATGCAGTCTTGAATTTTAATTTGTGTGTCATATTATTAGTATATTTTGGGTTGCATCAAACTATAATTGTGCCATACCTTAAAACTGTATGTATCATACCGTTTCTAAAATAGTAAAAAAACAGTCGGAAATTATTGTAATTCAAGAGAACGGAGCTTACATGACAATATTAACTCTATAAGAACGGAGCTTACATGACAATATTAACTCTATACGAACGGGGCTTACATGACAATATTAACTCTATAAGAACGGAGCTTACATGACAATATTAACTCTATAAGAACGGAGCTTACATGACAATATTAACTCTATAAGAACGGAGCTTACATGACAATATTAACTCTATAAGAACGGAGCTTACATGACAATATTAACTCTATAAGAACGGAGCTTACATGACAATATTAACTCTATAAGAACGGAGCTTACATGACAATATTAACTCTATAAGAACGGAGCTTACATGACAATATTAACTCTATAAGAACGGAGCTTACATGACAGTATTAACTCTATAAGAACGGAGCTTACATGACAGTATTAACTCTATAAGAACGGAGCTTACATGACAATATTAACTCTATAAGAACGGAGCTTACATGACAATATTAACTCTATAAGAACGGAGCTTACATGACAATATTAACTCTATAAGAACGGAGCTTACATGACAATATTAACTCTATAAGAACGGAGCTTACATGACAGTATTAACTCTATAAGAACGGAGCTTACATGACAGTATTAACTCTATAAGAACGGAGCTTACATGACAATATTAACTCTATAAGAACGGAGCTTACATGACAATATTAACTCTATAAGAATGAAGGTTGAGACAGAATGAAAAGCTGGGTAGCCTAATTTATATTGAGACTTCTATCACAAGGTCTTCTTCGTCTTCGTCGTTGTTTAGTCAGATATCAGGTTACAGCGACAATAGCTTCAGTCAGATATCAGGTTACAACGCCAATAGCTTCAGTCAGATATCAGGTTACAGCGCCAATAGCTTCAGTCAGATACCAGGTTACAGCGCCAATAGTTTCAGTCAGATATCAGGTTACAGCGACAATAGCTTCAGTCAGATATCAGGTTACAGCGACAATAGCTTCAGTCAGATATCAGGTTACAGCGACAATAGCTTCAGTAAGATATCAGGTTACAGCGCCAATAGCTTGAGCATGAGGCCTTTATTACACCGCTATTCAATCCCCTCCCTGCAAATCCTTAACGGGAAAAATGCAGTATTGACAAAGAAATTCCCCGATTGGTTCTGTTTATTTAATGATGATTTAGATATTAACAATATCAATTTCATGTAAGTTTGTTTAATATTTTTGGTGAGAGTAATTCTTTACACTTTAACATTATAAACTTGTTAATACAAATAAAATTAAGTGATATTCTGCCATTCTCGAAGCGTCGTTTTAAAAAAAATGTCGTATGTAGTCTTGATAAGGTTTGTGGTCAGAGCGTCCATTTTTTTTGTGTGCATTATTATGTATGTCTCTAGTGATTCGCAAAACGTTATTAACATATTCCAATTTGTTCCGGTGACATTTTAATTTGGCAAAGTGTTGTAACCTTGGTTTTTAAATGACAACTTTGGCAACTATGTAATGACGCTTGCTATATTTGTGTCACACAAGTATAATACGTTATAACTATAAAGAAGACGTACCCGTACAGGCATTGTTTACTTGTTACAATCACATAATTTTATAAATGTTTACTTATTTACAGAAAATATTTATATCAATATTTATTTGTTACAAACACATTATTCTATCCATGTTTACTTGTTAAAAAACACATAATTATATCAATGTTTACATGTTACAAACACATACCTATATCAATGTTTACTTGTTATAAACACATAATTCTATCAATGTTTACTGATTACCAAGAAATACTTATGGTCACATATTAACTGTCTCCATCAGCAATCGAAGCATGTGCCAACGTCAGAAAATCACTTGGACTCACGTTTTATGGTGTAGCTGTTGGTAGCTTCCAGTATGATGTCATTCAAGATTTGTGTGGCGGAAATGAAGTACTCAGCGTGAAAGCCTTCAACGAGATTCAGACCCTCCTCCCAAATATTACTCAGAGGATGTGTTCAGGTAAGATTGCCTTGGTTATGGTTACAGAACATATTTAAAGCTTGTGATATTCATCTCAAACATGACATCTCTGGGTGATGTTGATGTCGGTACCACCGAATCGCCAATATTATTATCAATGGCGCCGGGGTGCAAAGGGAACGCACTGCTCTCGGCGGACCCAGGGTTAGCAGATAACCAAGATCCCAAAAGTACCTCCTTGCGGTGCATCCTGGTAACAGAAATACAGCGGCTCGTGCTGATTCTGGCTGCAAATTTGGGGACTGTGTCCTTGAATGTGTAGGTAGCAGATGGAATGAGATTTGACTGCAAAAAGACAGGCGATATCTTCGACACCTATGTGCTATATGAACATGGAGCAGCACCGTCGACACACGGTGAAGCTAGTCAGTTTGGAAGAAACATTAGAGGGGCAGCCAATGAAAATGTTACGAAGTGGGCAAATGTTATGAGAAATATAAATAATTGGTGCGTCTGTCACAATAAGAATAATAGCATAATGAGTACCCTGAGAGAGATGCACCGCGCTAAAGGGCCGCGGCATGTGCACAGAGAATGGAAAACTTTAAAGGACACCGGAACTACAGTATTGTTTGCACGAGGCAATCTTCTAGTTACCGATGATCGCAGCCCGGGTCCAACTCTACTGTCGAGTTTTTTCCTATACCCGAATCATTTTCGCGTAGAGAAAGAGTTCAGTACCTGGTGGGCATATGCACAGCCGTCCAAACCGACAAGCAGTGTTCAGCTCTAAAAAAATGCTAATCCCTGAAGCTCACAAATATGTGTATAGACTCTGACTTGAACTAGGGGTTCAAAACGCTGATGAGTAATACTACAACTGAGTGGCCGAACGAGTCGGAATTCAACTCTTCTGTGGAGTTCTTCCTAAACCGGAATCAGCCTCGAGAATGAGAAAAGGTTCAGTAGCTAATGGGCACGGGCACAATACGTCTAAGTACACGAAACAGGTTCACTGGCTTCGGATACGTTGTGTACGACAGACGTAAAGGACAAACCTTTTCGGTTTAGAGTCAGTATACATTCACTGCCTAGCGACAGATAGGACGGCTGCATGCTATAGTAGCCCCCACTCGAAATGTCAATGTATGCCGAACTCGGCTGCGCTGGACCTACATGGCGCATAACGGTGGCACATTGTAACTACCTTATGGCGGAAATCACACGGAAATATCTGTGCTGATTACAATGAAGCTAACGCAACAAAAACAAAAACAATCATTGGCGCCACAACATAAATACATTTTGTTGATTGTTCTACGGAGGCAGCGATGTCTAGATTACCGGAATCGCGATCTCCACGATACATTTTACCATTTAACAGCCCGTCACATCATGGTAGCTCTGATGTCTCTGTAACCGGTTTGTTACGTTGTTATACCGGTGACCGGCAACGTCAGTCCTTGGAATATCGTCTCATTTGCCATATGGGAGTCTTACAACCACATGGATTGAACATTAATCACCGTTTTGCTTGAGTTACCTACCTTTTCTTTATACCCTCTACTCCCGTATTGCACTGATTCTTGCAATTATTTGTCTTTGTACACTTTCGTGAGTAATTATTTTTGTGTTTGCCGTACTTCTATATATTTCCTTTATGTCTTTTTTCTTTTGTGTATGTCGACATGTGAGTATTTTGTACTCTAGTCCATCAATTGTACATTCGAATGCCATATTCTTATTGTTCAATCATTTACATATTTCGACTTTGATTTCCTCGGTTTTATTGCAGTTGTCTCTTCGATGGGTGCCCATACATGTATAGTTATTTGTATGTGCATTTTGTTTCACATGGTTCTATGTATCCACACAATTACTTTGGGCCACAGATTTGTATGTATACATATGCAGTTGTTATAGCATTATCTTTATGTGAACGAACGTTTATATTGATATCAATATATGTATATGTTTCTATGTGTGCGAATGTTCATGTTTATATTTTTTGTATTTATGTGAGCGCGTGTTTATGTTACTGCAAGTATCTCCATTCTGTGTCAATATGGATGCCTATTCTGGTGTGAGCCCTTTCCTATGTGTGGATACATTTACATGCCTGTGCATTTTGTGTGGATATCCTTCACACATCTGTGTCCATTTTGTTATATATTTATTTATTAACTCTTGGTGTGTGTATACATTTATATGTATGTTTAGGTGTGGTTGTATATATATATGTTTATGTCTATATTTGGTTTCACATTCATTCTATGCGTTTTCCAATGATGATTCTTCGTGTATCCTTCCTTCCCCAAACCCACTCACACCACCACCACACAACCTCATCATTACTCATCAATCATTATCATATGCCATTCTGGTTGGCGTAGGCGACCATGGCTCTTTGTCCACAGTATTGTTATCATGATCGGTGTTGTTTCCATGCCTAGCTAGGTTGTTAAACTAATATTTTCTCACGTTGTCCCCATCTGTCTCTATTCCCTTCAGTCTTGCCTGTTGTGACTATGTTCTTAAATCCTGCCTGTCTGATAAAGTGACAAAAGGGGTCTTTTTCTTATCCCTTTGTTATATTATTCTTGCATTCATTATAAACACCCCAACCACTTCTATATTGCCTCTAATTTCCCACTTTCCAGTTTGTTTATAATGAATGCACGTATTTTCTCTTTTACTGGATGCATTTTCATTCCTGCGTCTTGGAGACGTGGCTTTATGACATCTAAGTGAAATATTTTGTTTATTATTTTGTTTATTGTTGTTTGTCTCTTGTAAAAGGTTCCATTTGAGCCGATACGTGGATAGTTGTTCTGTTTAGTTTTATTGTATGTTTTTTATATATACTTTTATATATATATTTATTCATAGGCAAGGTAAGTGTTTTTAGTTAACCTGTTTAATTAATTTTGTTTTACTATAGAGAGTAGCTAGACTGTTACGGATAAAACAGAATCCGTCTGTAGTGGTCATTCCATGTCCGATGTGTCCAAAAACATGTACACACAGACTAGTGCTTTTAGCCGTTTACGAACTATTCGACTGGACATAACTCTAACTGAATTTTCAAAAGTCGATGTAGAAAATGGTCATCATCACTTGTTCTGGACGAACACAATCAGGCGTATAGTGTGACCCAGAGAGTTGGGTTATGCGTTGCCTATAACTGCAATTGTGATTCTTAAATACGATTCATTGCCAATTGTGCGTGTAATTCAGTACATTTGCGTAGTGGATTGACAGTACTGTACTTGGATTCTAATCGTGAGCGTCCCCTATATAAGACATATTGGCTAATGTGAAAGCTAGTCTGCCTAATGACTTATTTTTCTATCCCCGGGATATACATTGGCCACAATGATTATACTTTGCGGTACAGACAATGAAAATCAAGGGAATAGTCAAATAAGTTTGACAAGAAAACATGATCAGAAAAGGCATGACGAAATGTATGTATTGCTTCTGTAAATGACATTTGCATCCCAGAATGAAAAACAAATGTCGAAGTCAGTGGTAGCATTGAAGAGTGATCGTAATGATAATAATAAATCTTGATAAGTGGTTTGATCGCAGTGTGAATTTTATCTCACATTGTCTGTAATTATTCTTATTCCATGTGACTTCACTTTATAACATATTCAAAAATATATTTCTTTTATTCTTTTTCAGATCCAACCACGACACGTAAGAATTACACGTATCGTTTATATATCTTTATATATCTTTATATATCTTTATATATATATATATATATATATATATATATATATATATATATATATATATATATATATATATATATATATATATATATATATATATATATATATATATATATATATATATATACACATTACCTAATGCTGGGTGGTTACACAAACACAGTCCATATATCTGCATTGAAAGTGACACAGTGTTATAAATATGTATTTGTGAGTGTTTTGTACGTCGGTTCAATTGTTGACAGTTCATATCTAAACAATGTGTACTTATCTATGTGTATATATTGCATGACTGCCTGATGAATGTAGTGTCCAATAGATTGTGTCAGGGCTATCTCCTGCAGTCTATTTTCTGTAGCAACATCAACGTTGCAATGTTCTAAAGACAATGAAAATATTATTTCAGATATATATTTTTGATTTGTTTTGAAGCTCGTAATACAAAATTACAAATGTCTCAATACACATCACCACTTAGAAATGTTTCTATACCGATCACCAATTATAAATGTATCTTCTGAATTTGATATCACCAATTAGAATTCTAGAAAGTGACAATTAGTTAATCTCTCACTTTATGAATGTAGTGGTATACTTAAGAATGTTAGGAACGATTAATTAATTAAAACTCGTGCATTGCAACGCCTAGGATTGGAGCAAGATATCAGCACTGTTACATACTTCACATTGCATATAATTCTTCTTCTTCAGCGTTCATTCTGAAACTCCCGTTGGATCACTCCTGTAGCAGAACAATGGCCCTATATCGAAATGCTCTTGATAATTGAAATTATAATTTAATTCGCATTGACTATTATGACTATGTGAGATAAATGTTGGAAATAAAAAACAAGTATATACATTCTACAACCAACCTTCATGTTAGTCAACATCACAATCCAACTGCGAAGTTGCGACAACATTTTATTAAAGCTTTATGTTCAAATAAGAAGAAAATGCAACAGCTTAACTGTGATGAATAGCTATAAAGTCACAGGTAGAGTAACAAAAAATATATACAGTGTTATTCTCACGCCCGAATTGGCTAGTATATTCGTTTGACAGATAGTGTGTGAAAAGAATGGCGACTCGGAAATTGAAATAATACGAAGATTGGAGATGGCGATTGTTGCCATGGCAAGGTTGAATATGATGCGAAGAAGTAATCTAGGTATTACAGTAAGAATGAAGCTATTCAGGTTCTAATGGTAAGTATACTTTTATACCGATGAGAGAGCTAGACACTTCATTCAGAAACAGAAGAAGGATTCAGGTTTTTAAAAATAAGTACTATGTCATTTGTTAAGAATGAGTAATATATAACGCAAAGCAAATATATTTGTCAAGTGGACAATAAACAAACTTGCAGGATATCAAGATCCACCTGTGGCAGTGGTGTGACGACAAACACTGGTTCGGTTTGGACATGTAGCAAGATATGGTTTTCTTTCTAAATTTATTTTGCAAGGGAAGGTCGAGGTGGAAGGAGAAGAGAAAGCCAGAGAAAATTCCAGATTGATAGTATGAAAGATTTGTCTAGACGTGATTTGTCTACAATTCTCCGTATGGCTGATGATAGAGACATTTGGAGAGGTTTTTATGTTGATGTATCCAGCGTGACAGCCCTACGACCCTGACTGGTTTATGTGTCCTATTCTTAGTATTATTATTATTTATTAATAATATATGACAGCTTGTCTAGTATAAGTTAATGTGTGATACTTTTCTTTGTGTTTCAGCTGCACCCACGACAACGACTACATCAACTACAACAACACGTAAGGATTCTTTATATCTTTAAATCTTAATATCTTGCATATCATAATTGAAGACTCTGTATTTGTGCAGTTAATTATCCGGTTGTCGTGTAGTGTCGTCCCCAGACTTATCAGGTTTTCTTGTAATTTCGTCCCCAGGCTTCTGTTGGTTAATAGATAGTGAATTCACACAATATGCGGTGTCATGAGTGGCTGATAAATTTGCACAATTACACATCATAAATTCTACTTCAGAATGTTTTTGCGGGAATTGAACAATGGATGGTGCAGCATGTTCTTCTCAAAAAACCTTTTAGTGCACCCACCCCCTCCACAGCACGTGTCTTCCACATTATGTTGTCCAATATTTATTTCCACTCAAATTTAAACGTCTTGAATTAGTTGTCGGATGATCATCATTACATCCCGCATGTATCTATGGGTGATCCGGGTGGCAACACTTGAGTGTACCCAGCTTATTCAGTGTACCCACTGGACTGACAGTTTCAGTTCTATATGAGTTGGAAAATAGTCTTCCAAGACAACAGTAGGGTTATTTCTGGCAAATGCAGATTTCTTCTTGCTCTTGCAAGCAGTATAACGTCTACACAGCAAGTTCGGTTTTGTGAAGACATGCTATCTAGTCGTGTTGTCGTGTTGTCGGATACCATGGCAGCTAGTGAGAATTACCTCCTGGTATCTCTGACTTCAGCACCAGTGCTTGCTTAGGTAGGACTGTGGTCCTGCTGGTTGTCAAGAATGGCCCAACCGATCTTAGTTTTCAGCCTATGTTGGCTGGACTTTGCTCCATCACAACTTCAAGGAGTTATCCACGATGGAAATCCGCATTTCAAACCCAATTCCGTTTTTATATATGTCTTCACTTACCAACGGCTAGAGAGACAAACTTCGGTACAGTACTAGTAGACGCCACCACATAGTAGAGTTATTTCCCTTGTCTATGTTTGTAAAATTTCATTATCATCACTTAATAATTTAAATACTAATTTATTTTAGGGCCTTGTTTAGGGTTCGCATAATTGTGTTTTCATAACTAACCCTAACCCCAACCCTGAATAAAAGCATATTTCAATTATTAAATGATGAACATAACATTTACAAACATAGACAAGAGAAATAATGAAACATATGATGGCGTCTACTAGTAATGTACCCAAGAAATAATGAAACATGTGGTGGCGTCTACTAAAACTGTATCAAAGAAATAATGAAACTTATGGTGGCATCTACAAGTATTGTACCCAAGAAATAATGAAACATGTGGTGGTGTCAACTAGTATTGTACCCGAGAAATAATGAAACATGTGGTGGTGTCTACTAGTATTGTACCCAAGAAACAATAAAACATGTGGTGGCGTCTACTAGTACTGTACTGAAACATCTCTTAAGAAAATATGAACACTATTTTATATAGATACAGAATGCTGGCGTAATGATGATCATATTATCCCTCAGTCAGTGCATCGCTGTTGGATGTCAAACAGGGTCCCAACACTATTGTTGTATACATGAATACTATAATATAGAAGCATCGATGATTTACTAATAAAGAAAAAATGATGCAACAAACCGGATATGAACAAGATCCAAAAGAAGTAGAATTTGCACCTATAGATTTTCTCTGAATGTAATAACGTCGGTGCATCTATCTATACGATGTGGTTCTTGTTTTGCCTTGCGGCGTCAGGGGTAGAAGAATTCACTAGAGAAGGCCTTCCTGTGTGTTGTTTGCAAGTTTGTTCCTGTGACTTCTTTGATTTCTGTGGTCTATATTTTACATGGTCTGACTCTGGTTTTATATTCGTTATGTCTGTGTCATGGACATCTGTGGCATACTGTCTGTTGAAAGTCTGGAAGTGTATGAAAACCCCTTGATCTTTTGATGTGTTCCAACACAGGTATTGTTTTGGTTATCTGTCTGATATCAGGACATCAGCGCGAAAAAAACAGCGACGCAACCCATTCCAATTTTCTGGACTTCATCCAGCAAGGAAATCTAGTGGGACATGTGTCCTACTACAAGTAAGATCAAGCGAGAGTTTGTGAATAAATGCTGATGAAGAAGAAGACAAAATATTTTTCCAGATTAAAGTATAGCACTTTACCGATAACATTTCTAGAAGGTAGAGTTCAGGTGGGGGGCGACGTGCAAGGGGTTGGTAGAGATACAAGTGGGAAGAAAACATTATCAGATTGACAGTTTGTCAGTGTGCATCTCCGCAGAAAGGGACACATAATGTTGGAGGTCCGTTGCAGCTAACATTCGATTTTGTGACGTCTCTTGATTATCATCAATCAATCAATAAACCCTTAACCCTTCAGGGTCGTAGGGGTACCACATTGGATGCCTCTGCATACAGAGTCCACCAGCGAATTCTATCCTCAGCGATGCGGATGAGTGTGGAAATATCTTGCCCTGTCCATTCCTTGATGTTGTCTGTCCATGTCTTCATTTGCCCTCCTTTGCTTCTTCCACCATCGACAGTTCCATGCGGTATTGCTTTTGACAAGGAATTGTGCCTGCGTACATGTCCGAACCATGCTAGTTTTCGTCGTTTCACTATTGAGAGCAATGGCTCCTTAACACCTGCGCACATCTCTACTTTATTTCTTACGTACACATTGGTTTTATGTTCCCTATTGGAAATTTGTAGAATTCGTCTGTAGCATTTATACTCGAAAGTCTGTAATCTTTTCTCCATGTCCGCAGTGAGTGTCCAACTCTCACAACCATATAACACAACAGAAAGCACCAGCAACTTATACAGTTTGATGTTCACTCCAACACTGATGTTGCTTTTCCATATCACAGCCTTAACAAGGACGCTAAAGCCATCTCCAGCCTTATTTTTAGTTCTGATTTGCATTTACCATCGCTGCATATACTTGATCCGAGGTATTTGAAGGTATTCAGCTCCTCAAGTTTATGTCAAGTTATATCATGTCAAGTGATATGATATAACTAACACCCATTACACCAACGTCTAAATTAGTCAGGGAAAAAAGAATGAAGTGTGGCAGATCATGGGTGGCAGAGGATGAAGACACGCTGCGAAGAGTATGTTAATTTGAAGGGCAGTGTTTGGGTGGAGATAGACATTGAGAAGAAATCACTGACTAAATATTACAACTAGATAAAGCGTGTCGAAATTAACGGGTGTCAGTACCCAGGTTACAGTGCATGAACTCGCCCAGCTACACTAGAAACCTCGAGACATAATTATAAAGACAAATGGCTCATTTAACAGACATATAAATAAATGCGGAGGGGTTTTCTTGCATACAGAAACGGTGTGAAGTTGTTTGAAAAATCTTTGGCATATTCTATTGTCACATCGAGCATGAGGAAGGAGATAGAGGGAGTTACAGCAGCTCTTAATTGGTTGATAACTGATACATCAACACACTTAGAAATACTCACACTCTCAGATATCTTGATGCGCTAGATAGAAAGGTTCATGCAGTGGAAAGAATGGTGGGACTTATTGAATAACTCAATTGTCCAGAGCAGTACATGGATATACTGCCCTGGTCATGGAGGGGCAGAGGAAACGAGAAAGCCGTCACATTAGTAGGAAATATGACGATAGACAGCACATTGCTGAAAAGAGATAAAGAAGACTTGATTAAGGCAGTAATAAATTCATCTCAAGATGAAAATGATGTAAATGGCGATGAGAATGTACACATACAGAGAATGTTAGAAATCGGAGTATCAATAGGTGAGAGATGGAAAAGTAATTTTCTTTTTTAAAGTCACGAAGATCACACAATCAACACCTGACCGAGCCTCTTGAGTCGACTTACACTTACGCTGCTGGAACGGAGGCGGAGCAGTTATTGGAGTGCTCCGTGTGCCGTGAAGCAAGTTTCTAATCAAGAATAAAATCAAAGAAGGAAAAAGAAAAGTGAACACATAAAAATGCAATTCTAAACAGTAACAGGAACATCTTGTCTCAAGTGCACGACCACATTTTAATGGGAAAGATTATATACCAAAATATTTTCTTTCATATACTAACGGTTCATAACTAATACATTATAACCATTAAACAATCATGTAAATTTGATCATATATAAACATGTTCTTGTCTAACTTGACTTTGTTTTAATGTATTCATGTTTCTCTTATTTTCAGCGGAGCCAACGACAACAACACGTAAGACAATTATTTTTAAAAATTACTCTGTTTTAATTTAGTGTAAAACATATCATACATACATGTGTTAGAGAACTCTTAAATATTTGGTTTGGAAGAAAACCTCAAAAAACCAACAAAAAAAAGACATAACAATGTATTTTTAAACAGTAGGAACAACATATTGTCCCTAAGTCGAACATGTACGTAGAATGAATATATATACATATAGATTCTTCTTTATATCAAATTACAATTGATATTAACTGGCCAAAAAGAGAGAGAGAGAGGGAAACAAAAGAAATGCTCTATGAACAACCATCATAAACTATATGACTGAGGGGTTTAACAACATGAATTTACTACACATAGCAACATCACATCTTGGAAATGGAGATCATTGGTTTCTCAGTGCGTATGATCTATTTGTTGTATTTGTGACAGGCCTATAAATAGGTACTGTGCTATGAATGGAGAATTATGTAAAATTAATTCGGTCACGCGGCTATTGTCGTGATAATTTCTATCCCTTGATAAATATGATGTTATTATGATATATTCTTAGGTGAATATTCTTCCACCCACCACTTAAGAAAATGCATAGTGTTCTGTCATGATTTTACTTGCTTTATTGTAGGGGACACGATTGGGGGTTCCTTTCACCCCCAGCTTCTATTCCACTTTTCTTATCTGTTTGGAAAAAATGATGGTTATAAGTCATGTTTTACTTACTATGTGTTTATGAGGAGAGGTGAGGAGTTTTCTACACCAACCCCCCTTCCTCTGTTTTTGTCTGGAGGCTTGTTCGTACTGAAGAAGTTTAAGGAGATTAGCATAATGTAGAATATAATTAAGATTTCTAGGGCAGGGGGAAGTACAACTTGAAAATTTGATGATCACCGAAAACAGAAGGAAAGTACAACTTGAACATTTGATGATCACCGAAAACAGAAGGAAAGTACAACTTGAACATTTGATGATCACCGAAAACAGAAGGAAAGTACAACTTGAACATTTGATGATCACCGAAAACAGAAGGAAAGTACAACTTGAACATTTGATGATCACTGAAAACAGAAGGAAAGTACAACTTGAACATTTGATGATCGCTGAAGAAGAAGAAATTTGAACATTTAGTAACTACAGGAAATATCATGGGGGAGGGGGGAGAAATGGATGAAGAAAGACAAAGATAGATATGTCTGGGTGTGTTATCACTGTGACAGAAAAAGAAAAAAAATCAATTTAGCGTATTAAAAACACATAAGAAACATAGTTGTGATAAAGCATGATTGTCTACGGCACTGGGAATAGCACTTGATCGAATGATAGCTCAGAAACATAGTTAATGTATAAACATCTACAAGACAGAAATTTCGTCTGAGAAATAAAAATTCAGAAGAACGATGAAAAAGATATGAAAATTGAAGGAATAAACAATGGATTTCTGATAAGAGGAATATTATAAAAGAACTATCAAAAGAAATCTTAATCAAATAAATATAATGATTTCGACATTTAAAAAAAAAGAAAATGTATAATTCTTTATGTGACGGTAGTTTGTGGTACGTAAGAATTGCCAATAATATGTCTTTCTTAAGGCGGAAGTGGGAGAGCGGAGATTACCCTAAAACATTGTAGGAAATCCGCCCGTTATCGTGTGCATTTCGGTCTTTTTCCTGAGAAATTAGCTGACACCTGACCAATTTTTAATGATAAACCGGTAAAGATTTAGTTACGTAAGGTAGTCTTATAGTGGTCAATAGGGGGCAGGTTTGTCCAAAGTTTTAGTGCTAAACGACATTTTGCGTAATCTTAAAAGGAGGAATGACAACTAAATCTTCGCTATCTACCGGCATTCTCGGATCAGGACAAATGCAAGAACCCCTAGTATGAGAAACATATAATAAGATTAATATGATAGAGTTTGGTAGAGATCAAATAATATGGGATATCATTTGCAGACAAAAATCCATGCGAAAGCTGCATTGGATAATGATACCTAATTACTGTCTATGAGAGTCCCGTGACTGTTCCATGCAAACACATGACACATCTAAACCACTTTTAAAAGAATGTGTTCATAAGAACTGTATTTCTAGGACTTTAAATCCGATGAATACGTATTATTTTTAGCTAGAATGCTGCAGGAACTGTTAACACAAGAATGATTTATCCGATTAATTAGTTAGCTATATATTTTCTTTAATGTACTAATATCTGTGCATAAATCATACATTATAAAAAGTAAACAATCATTTATTTTGATTACATGCAAATGTAATTGTCAAATTTGACTTCGTTTTAATGTTTTCATATTTCTCTTGTTTTCAGCCGAGCCAACAACACGTAAGTCAATTTTTAAAATTACTCTATTTTAATATCAGTTTAATATTTGTCTAAAGTTTTAGAAATAAACGACATGTTGCGTAATCTTAAAAGGAGGATTGACAACTAAAACTCTGCTATCTGCCGGCATTCTCGGATCAGGAAGTATGCAAGAACACCTAGTATGAGAAAAATATCTTAAGATTAATATGATAGAGTTTGATAGAAATCAAATAATATGGGATATCATTTGCAGACAAAAATCCATGCGGAAGCTGCATTGGATAATGATTACTAATTACTTTCTATGAGAGTCCCTCTGACTTTTCCATGCAAACACATGACACATGTGAACCACCTTTAAAAGAATGTGTTCATAAGAACAGTATATCTAGGACTTTAAATCTCATGAATACGTATTATTTATAGCTAGAATGCTGCAGGAACTGGTAACACAAGAATGATTTTACCGATTGATTAGTTACCTATATATTTTCTTTAATATACTAATATCTGTGCATAAATAATACATTATAAAAAGTAAACAATCATTCACTTTGATTACATGCAAATGTAATTGTCAAATTTGACTTCGTTTTAATGTTTTCATATTTCTCTTGTTTTCAGCCGAGCCAACAACACGTAAGTCAATTTTTTAAATTACTCTATTTTAATATTAGTTTAATATTTGCCTAAAGTTTTAGAAATAAACGACATTTTGCGTAATCTTAAAAGGAGGATTGACAACTAAAAATCCGTTATCTACCAGCATTCTCGGATCAGGAAGTATGCAAGAACACCTAGTATGAGAAAAATATCTTAAGATTAATATGATAGAGTTTGATAGAAATCAAATAATATGGGATATCATTTGCAGACAAAAATCCATGCGGAAGCTGCATTGGATAATGATTACTAATTACTTTCTATGAGAGTCCCTCTGACTGTTCCATGCAAACACATGACACATGTGAACCACCTTTAAAAGAATGTGTTCATAAGAACAGTATATCTAGGACTTTAAATCTCATGAATATGTATTAGTTATAGCTAGAATGCTGCAGGAACTGTTAACAAAAGAATGATTTATCCGATTGATTAGTTACCTATATATTTTCTTTCATGTACTAATATCTGTGCATGAATAATACATTATAAAAAGTAAAAAATCATTCACTTTGATTACATGCAAATTTAATTGTCAAATTTGACTTCGTTTTAATGATTTCATATTTCTCTTGTTTTCAGCCGAGCCAACAACACGTAAGTCAATTTTTAAAATTACTCT
Source organism: Meghimatium bilineatum (assembly GCA_034231615.1). NCBI lineage: Eukaryota > Metazoa > Mollusca > Gastropoda > Stylommatophora > Philomycidae > Meghimatium > Meghimatium bilineatum. Next base: position 10,249,162 of record CM067314.1, read on the forward strand.
ATTTTAATATTAGTTTAATATTTTCCTAAAGTTTTAGAAATAAACGACATTTCTCATACTCTTAAGAGGAGGATTGACAACTAAAACTCCGCTATCTGCCGGCATTCTCGGATCAGGAAGTATGCAAGAACACCTAGTATGAGAAAAATATCTTAAGATTAATATGATAGAGTTTGATAGAAATCAAATAATATGGGATATCATTTGCAGACAAAAATCCATGCGGAAGCTGCATTGGATAATGATTACTAATTACTTTCTATGAGAGTCCCTCTGACTGTTCCATGCAAACACATGACACATGTGAACCACCTTTAAAAGAATGTGTTCATAAGAACATTATTTCTAGGAATTTAAATCCAATGAATACGTATTATTTATAGCTAGAATGCTGCAGCAACTGTTAACACAAGAATGATTTAACCGATTCATTAGTTACCTATATATTTTCTTTCATGTACTAATATCTGTGCATGAATAATACATTATAAAAAGTAAACAATCATTCACTTTGATTACATGCAAATGTAATTGTCAAATTTGACTTCGTTTTAATGTTTTCATATTTCTCTTGGTTTCAGCCGAGCCAACAACACGTAAGTCAATTTTTAAAATTACTCTATTTTAATATCAGTTTAATATTTTCCTAAAGTTTTAGAAAGAAACGACATTTCTCATACTCTTAAGAGGAGGATTGACAACTAAAATTCCGATATCTGCCGGGATTCTCGGATCAGGAAGTATGCAAGAAACCCCAGTATGAGAAACATATCATAAGATTAATATGATAGAGTTTGGTAGAGATAAAATAATATGGGATATCATTTGCAGACAAAAATCCATGCGAAAGCTGCATTGGATAATGATACCTAATTACTGTCTATGAGAGTCCCGTGACTGTTCCATGCAAACACATGACACATCTAAACCACTTTTAAAGGAATGTGTTCATAAGAACATTATTTCTAGGAATTTAAATCCAATGAATACGTATTATTTATAAATAGATTGCTTCAGGAACTGTTAACACAAGAATGATTTAACCGATTCATTAGTTACCTATATATTTTCTTTAATGTACTAATATCTGTGCATGAATAATACATTATAAAAAGTAAACAATCATTCACTTTGATTACATGCAAATGTAATTGTCAAATTTGACTTCGTTTTAATGTTTTCATATTTCTCTTGTTTTCAGCCGAGCCAACAACACGTAAGTCAATTTTTAAAATTACTCTATTTTAATATTAGTTTAATATTTGTCTAAAGTTTTAGAAATAAACGACATTTTGCGTAATCTTAAAAGGAGGATTGACAACTAAAACTACGTTATCTACCAGCATTCTCGGATCAGGAAGTATGCAAGAACACCTAGTATGAGAAAAATATCTTAAGATTAATATGATAGAGTTTGATAGAAATCAAATAATATGGGATATCATTTGCAGACAAAAATCCATGCGGAAGCTGCATTGGATAATGATTACTAATTACTTTCTATGAGAGTCCCTCTGACTGTTCCATGCAAACACATGACACATGTGAACCACCTTTAAAAGAATGTGTTCATAAGAACATTATTTCTAGGAATTTAAATCCAATGAATACGTATTATTTATAGCTAGAATGCTGCAGCAACTGTTAACACAAGAATGATTTAACCGATTCATTAGTTACCTATATATTTTCTTTCATGTACTAATATCTGTGCATGAATAATACATTATAAAAAGTAAACAATCATTCACTTTGATTACATGCAAATGTAATTGTCAAATTTGACTTCGTTTTAATGTTTTCATATTTCTCTTGGTTTCAGCCGAGCCAACAACACGTAAGTCAATTTTTAAAATTACTCTATTTTAATATCAGTTTAATATTTTCCTAAAGTTTTAGAAATAAACGACATTTCTCATACTCTTCAGAGGAGGATTGGCATCTAAAACTCCGATATCTGCCGGGATTCTCGGATCAGGAAGTATTCAAGAAATCCCAGTATGAGAAACATATCATAAGATTAATATGATAGAGTTTGGTAGAGATAAAATAATATGGGATATCATTTGCAGACAAAAATCCATGCGAAAGCTGCATTGGATAATGATACCTAATTACTGTCTATGAGAGTCCCGTGACTGTTCCATGCAAACACATGACACATCTAAACCACTTTTAAAGGAATGTGTTCATAAGAACATTATTTCTAGGAATTTAAATCCAATGAATACGTATTATTTATAGATAGAATGCTGCTGGAACTGTTAACACAAGAATGATTTAACCGATTCATTAGTTACCTATATATTTTCTTTAATGTACTAATATCTGTGCATGAATAATACATTATAAAAAGTAAACAATCATTCACTTTGATTACATGCAAATGTAATTGTCAAATTTGACTTCGTTTTAATGTTTTCATATTTCTCTTGTTTTCAGCCGAGCCAACAACACGTATGTCAATTTTTAAAATTACTCTATTTTAATATTAGTTTAATATTTGTCTAAAGTTTTAGAAATAAACGACATTTTGCGTAATCTTAAAAGGAGGATTGACAACTAAAACTACGTTATCTACCAGCATTCTCGGATCAGGAAGTATGCAAGAACACCTAGTATGAGAAAAATATCTTAAGATTAATATGATAGAGTTTGATAGAAATCAAATAATATGGGATATCATTTGCAGACAAAAATCCATGCGGAAGCTGCATTGGATAATGATACCTAATTACTGTCTATGAGAGTCCCGTGACTGTTCCATGCAAACACATGACACATCTAAACCACTTTTAAAGGAATGTGTTCATAAGAACATTATTTCTAGGAATTTAAATCCAATGAATACGTATTATTTATAAATAGATTGCTTCAGGAACTGTTAACACAAGAATGATTTAACCGATTCATTAGTTACCTATATATTTTCTTTAATGTACTAATATCTGTGCATGAATAATACATTATAAAAAGTAAACAATCATTCACTTTGATTACATGCAAATGTAATTGTCAAATTTGACTTCGTTTTAATGTTTTCATATTTCTCTTGTTTTCAGCCGAGCCAACAACACGTAAGTCAATTTTTAAAATTACTCTATTTTAATATCAGTTTAATATTTGCCTAAAGTTTTAGAAATAAACGACATTTCTCATACTCTTAAGAGGAGGATTGACAACTAAAATTCCGCTATCTGCCGGGATTCTCGGATCAGGAAGTATGCAAGAAACCCCAGTATGAGATAACATATCATAACATTAATATGATAGAGTTTGGTAGAGATAAAATAATATGGGTTATCATTTGCAGACAAACATCCATGCGAAAGCTGCATTGGATAATGATACCTAATTACTGTCTATGAGAGTCCCGTGACTGTTCCATGCAAACACATGCCACATCTAAACCACTTTTAAAGGAATGTGTTCATAAGAACATTATTTCTAGAAATTTAAATCCAATGAATACGTATTATTTATAGCTAGAATACTGCAGGAACTGTTAACACATGAATGATTTACCCGATTCATTAGTTACCTATATATTTTCTTTAATGTACTAATATCTGTGCATGAATAATACATTATAAAAAGTAAACAATCATTCACTTTGATTACATGCAAATGTAATTGTCAAATTTGACTTCGTTTTAATGTTTTCATATTTCTCTTGTTTTCAGCCGAGCCAACAACACGTAAGTCAATTTTTAAAATTACTCTATTTTAATATTAGTTTAATATGTGTCTAAAGTTTTAGAAATAAACGACATTTTGCGTAATCTTAAAAGGAGGATTGACAACTAAAACTCCATTATCTACCAGCATTCTCGGATCAGGAAGTATGCAAGAACACCTAGTATGAGAAAAATATCTTAAGATTAATATGATAGAGTTTGATAGAAATCAAATAATATGGGATATCATTTGCAGACAAAAATCCATGCGGAAGCTGCATTGGATAATGATTACTAATTACTTTCTATGAGAGTCCCTCAGACTGTTCCATGCAAACACATGACACATGTGAACCACCTTTAAAAGAATGTGTTCATAAGAACAGTATATCTAGGACTTTAAATCGCATGAATACGTATTAGTTATAGCTAGAATGCTGCAGGAACTGTTAACAAAAGAATGATTTATCCGATTGATTAGTTACCTATATATTTTCTTTAATATACTAATATCTGTACATAAATAATACATTATAAAAAGTAAACAATCATTCACTCTATTACATGCAAATTTAATTGTCAAATTTGACTTCGTTTTAATGTTTTCATATTTCTCTTGTTTTCAGCCGAGCCAACAACACGTAAGTCAATTTTTTAAATTACTCTATTTTAATATTAGTTTAATATTTGCCTAAAGTTTTAGAAATAAACGACATTTCTCGTACTCTTAGGAGGAGATTGACAACTAAAACTCCGTTATCTACCAGCATTCTCGGAACAGGAAGTATGCAAGAACACCTAGTATGAGAAAAATATCTTAAGATTAATATGATAGAGTTTGATAGAAATCAAATAATATGGGATATCATTTGCAGACAAAAATCCATGCGAAAGCTGCATTGGATAATGATACCTAATTACTGTCTATGAGAGTCCCGTGACTGTTCCATGCAAACACATGACACATCTAAACCACTTTTAAAGGAATGTGTTCATAAGAACATTATTTCTAGGACTTTAAATCCAATGAATACGTATTATTTATAAATGGAATGCTGCAGGAACTGTTAACACAAGAATGATTTATCCGATTCATTAGTGACCTATATATTTTCTTTAATGTACTAATATCTGTGCATGATTAATACATTATAAAAAGTAAACAATCATTCACTGTGATTACATGCAAATGTAATTGTCAAATTTGACTTCGTTTTAATGTTTTCATATTTCACCTGTTTTCAGCCGAGCCAACAACACGTAAGTCAATTTTTAAAATTACTCTATTTTAATATCAGTTTAATATTTTCCTAAAGTTTTAGAAATAAACGACATTTCTCATACTCTTAACAGGAGGATTGACAACTAAAATTCCGATATCTGCCGGGATTCTCGGATCAGGAAGTATGCAAGAAACCCCAGTATGAGAAACATATCATAAGATTAATATGATAGAGTTTGGTAGAGATAAAATAATATGGGATATCATTTGCAGACAAAAATCCATGCGAAAGCTGCATTGGATAATGATACCTAATTACTGTCTATGAGAGTCCCGTGACTGTTCCATGCAAACACATGACACATGTGAACCACCTTTCAAAGAATGTGTTCATAAGAACAGTATATCTCGGACTTTAAATCGCATGAATACGTATTAGTTATAGCTAGAATGCTGCAGGAACTGTTAACAAAAGAATGATTTATCCGATTGATTAGTTACCTATATATTTTATTTAATATACTAATATCTGTGCATAAATAATACATTATAAAAAGTAAACAATCATTCACTCTATTACATGCAAATTTAATTGTCAAATTTGACTTCGTTTTAATGTTTTCATATTTCTCTTGTTTTCAGCCGAGCCAACAACACGTAAGTCAATTTTTAAAATTACTCTATTTTAATATCAGTTTAATATTTGCCTAAAGTTTTAGAAATAAACGACATTTTGCGTAATCTTAAAAGGAGGATTGACAACTAAAACTCCATTATCTACCAGCATTCTCGGATCAGGAAGTATGCAAGAACACCTAGTATGAGAAAAATATCTTAAGATTAATATGATAGAGTTTGATAGAAATCAAATAATATGGGATATCATTTGCAGACAAAAATCCATGCGGAAGCTGCATTGGATAATGATTACTAATTACTTTCTATGAGAGTCCCTCAGACTGTTCCATGCAAACACATGACACATGTGAACCACCTTTAAAAGAATGTGTTCATAAGAACAGTATATCTAGGACTTTAAATCGCATGAATACGTATTAGTTATAGCTAGAATGCTGCAGGAACTGTTAACAAAAGAATGATTTATCCGATTGATTAGTTACCTATATATTTTCTTTAATATACTAATATCTGTACATAAATAATACATTATAAAAAGTAAACAATCATTCACTCTATTACATGCAAATTTAATTGTCAAATTTGACTTCGTTTTAATGTTTTCATATTTCTCTTGTTTTCAGCCGAGCCAACAACACGTAAGTCAATTTTTAAAATTACTCTATTTTAATATCAGTTTAATATTTGCCTAAAGTTTTAGAAATAAACGACATTTCTCGTACTCTTAAGAGGAGGATTGACAACTAAAATTCCGCTATCTGCCGGGATTCTCGGATCAGGAAGTATGTAAGAAACCCCAGTATGAGAAACATATCATAAGATTAATATGATAGAGTTTGGTAGAGATAAAATAATATGGGATATCATTTGCAGACAAAAATCCATGCGAAAGCTGCATTGGATAATGATACCTAATTACTGTCTATGAGAGTCCCGTGACTGTTCCATGCAAACACATGACACATCTAAACCACTTTTAAAGGAATGTGTTCATAAGAACATTATTTCTAGGACTTTAAATCCAATGAATACGTATTATTTATAAATAGAATGCTGCAGGAACTGTTAACACAAGAATGACTTATCCGATTCATTAGTTACCTATATATTTTCTTTAATGTACTAATATCTGTGCATGAATAATACATTATAAAAAGTAAACAATCATTCACTTTGATTACATGCAAATGTAATTGTCAAATTTGACTTCGTTTTAATGTTTTCATATTTCTCTTGTTTTCAGCCGAGCCAACAACACGTAAGTCAATTTTTAAAATTACTCTATTTTAATATTAGTTTAATATTTGTCTAAAGTTTTAGAAATAAACGACATTTTGCGTAATCTTAAAAGGAGGATTGACAACTAAAACTCCATTATCTACCAGCATTCTCGGATCAGGAAGTATGCAAGAACACCTAGTATGAGAAAAATATCTTAAGATTAATATGATAGAGTTTGATAGAAATCAAATAATATGGGATATCATTTGCAGACAAAAATCCATGCGGAAGCTGCATTGGATAATGATTACTAATTACTTTCTATGAGAGTCCCTCAGACTGTTCCATGCAAACACATGACACATGTGAACCACCTTTAAAAGAATGTGTTCATAAGAACAGTATATCTAGGACTTTAAATCGCATGAATACGTATTAGTTATAGCTAGAATGCTGCAGGAACTGTTAACAAAAGAATGATTTATCCGATTGATTAGTTACCTATATATTTTATTTAATATACTAATATATGTGCATAAATAATACATTATAAAAAGTAAACAATCATTCACTCTATTACATGCAAATTTAATTGTCAAATTTGACTTCGTTTTAATGTTTTCATATTTCTCTTGTTTTCAGCCGAGCCAACAACACGTAAGTCAATTTTTAAAATTACTCTATTTTAATATCAGTTTAATATTTGCCTAAAGTTTTAGAAATAAACGACATTTCTCATACTCTTAAGAGGAGGATTGACAACTAAAATTCCGATATCTGCCGGGATTCTCGGATCAGGAAGTATGCAAGAAACCCCAGTATGAGATAACATATCATAAGATTAATATGATAGAGTTTGGTAGAGATAACATAATATGGGATATCATTTGCAGACAAAAATCCATGCGAAAGCTGCATTGGATAATGATACCTAATTACTGTCTATGAGAGTCCCGTGACTGTTCCATGCAAACACATGACACATCTAAACCACTTTTAAAGGAATGTGTTCATAAGAACATTATTTCTAGGAATTTAAATCCAATGAATACGTATTATTTATAGCTAGAATACTGGTGGAACTGTTAACACAAGAATGATTTACCCGATTCATTAGTTACCTATATATTTTATTTAATGTACTAATATCTGTGCATGAATAATACATTATAAAAAGTAAACAATCATTCACTTTGATTACATGCAAATGTAATTGTCAAATTTGACTTCGTTTTAATGTTTTCATATTTCTCTTGGTTTCAGCCGAACCAACAACACGTAAGTCAATTTTTAAAATTACTCTATTTTAATATTAGTTTAATATGTGTCTAAAGTTTTAGAAATAAACGACATTTTGCGTAATCTTAAAAGGAGGATTGACAACTAAAACTCCATTATCTACCAGCATTCTCGGATCAGGAAGTATGCAAGAACACCTAGTATGAGAAAAATATCTTAAGATTAATATGATAGAGTTTGATAGAAATCAAATAATATGGGATATCATTTGCAGACAAAAATCCATGCGGAAGCTGCATTGGATAATGATTACTAATTACTTTCTATGAGAGTCCCTCAGACTGTTCCATGCAAACACATGACACATGTGAACCACCTTTAAAAGAATGTGTTCATAAGAACAGTATATCTAGGACTTTAAATCGCATGAATACGTATTAGTTATAGCTAGAATGCTGCAGGAACTGTTAACAAAAGAATGATTTATCCGATTGATTAGTTACCTATATATTTTCTTTAATATACTAATATCTGTACATAAATAATACATTATAAAAAGTAAACAATCATTCACTCTATTACATGCAAATTTAATTGTCAAATTTGACTTCGTTTTAATGTTTTCATATTTCTCTTGTTTTCAGCCGAGCCAACAACACGTAAGTCAATTTTTAAAATTACTCTATTTTAATATCAGTTTAATATTTTCCTAAAGTTTTAGAAATAAACGACATTTCTCATACTCTTAACAGGAGGATTGACAACTAAAATTCCGATATCTGCCGGGATTCTCGGATCAGGAAGTATGCAAGAAACCCCAGTATGAGAAACATATCATAAGATTAATATGATAGAGTTTGGTAGAGATAAAATAATATGGGATATCATTTGCAGACAAAAATCCATACGAAAGCTGCATTGGATAATGATACCTAATTACTGTCTATGAGAGTCCCGTGACTGTTCCATGCAAACACATGACACATCTAAACCACTTTTAAAGGAATGTGTTCATAAGAACATTATTTCTAGGAATTTAAATCCAATGAATACGTATTATTTATAGATAGAATACTGCTGGAACTGTTAACACAAGAATGATTTACCCGATTCATTAGTTACCTATATATTTTCTTTAATGTACTAATATCTGTGCATGAATAATACATTATAAAAAGTAAACAATCATTCACTTTGATTACATGCAAATGTAATTGTCAAATTTGACTTCGTTTTAATGTTTTCATATTTCTCTTGTTTTCAGCCGAGCCAACAACACGTAAGTCAATTTTTAAAATTACTCTATTTTAATATTAGTTTAATATTTGTCTAAAGTTTTAGAAATAAACGACATTTTGCGTAATCTTAAAAGGAGGATTGACAACTAAAACTACGTTATCTACCAGCATTCTCGGATCAGGAAGTATGCAAGAACACCTAGTATGAGAAAAATATCTTAAGATTAATATGATAGAGTTTGATAGAAATCAAATAATATGGGATATCATTTGCAGACAAAAATCCATGCGGAAGCTGCATTGGATAATGATTACTAATTTCCTTCTATGAGAGTCCCTCAGACTGTTCCATGCAAACACATGACACATGTGAACAACCTTTCAAAGAATGTGTTCATAAGAACATTATTTCTAGGAATTTAAATCCAATGAATACGTATTATTTATAGATAGAATACTACTGGAACTGTTAACACAAGAATGATTTACCCGATTCATTAGTTACCTATATATTTTCTTTAATGTACTAATATCTGTGCATGAATAATACATTATAAAAAGTAAACAATCATTCACTTTGATTACCTGCAAATGTAATTGTCAAATTTGACTTCGTTTTAATGTTTTCATATTTCTCTTGGTTTCAGCCGAACCAACAACACGTAAGTCAATTTTTAAAATTACTCTATTTTAATATCAGTTTAATATTTTCCTAAAGTTTTAGAAATAAACGACATTTCTCATACTCTTAAGAGGAGGATTGGCATCTAAAACTCCGATATCTGCCGGGATTCTCGGATCAGGAAGTATTCAAGAAATCCCAGTATGAGAAAAATATCTTAAGATTAATATGATAGAGTTTGATAGAAATCAAATAATATGGGATATCATTTGCAGACAAAAATCCATGCGGAAGCTGCATTGGATAATGATACCTAATTACTGTCTATGAGAGTCCCGTGACTGTTCCATGCAAACACATGACACATCTAAACCACTTTTAAAGGAATGTGTTCATAAGAACATTATTTCTAGGAATTTAAATCCAATGAATACGTATTATTTATAAATAGATTGCTTCAGGAACTGTTAACACAAGAATGATTTAACCGATTCATTAGTTACCTATATATTTTCTTTAATGTACTAATATCTGTGCATGAATAATACATTATAAAAAGTAAACAATCATTCACTTTGATTACATGCAAATGTAATTGTCAAATTTGACTTCGTTTTAATGTTTTCATATTTCTCTTGTTTTCAGCCGAGCCAACAACACGTAAGTCAATTTTTAAAATTACTCTATTTTAATATTAGTTTAATATTTGTCTAAAGTTTTAGAAATAAACGACATTTTGCGTAATCTTAAAAGGAGGATTGACAACTAAAACTACGTTATCTACCAGCATTCTCGGATCAGGAAGTATGCAAGAACACCTAGTATGAGAAAAATATCTTAAGATTAATATGATAGAGTTTGATAGAAATCAAATAATATGGGATATCATTTGCAGACAAAAATCCATGCGGAAGCTGCATTGGATAATGATACCTAATTACTGTCTATGAGAGTCCCGTGACTGTTCCATGCAAACACATGACACATCTAAACCACTTTTAAAGGAATGTGTTCATAAGAACATTATTTCTAGGAATTTAAATCCAATGAATACGTATTATTTATAAATAGATTGCTTCAGGAACTGTTAACACAAGAATGATTTAACCGATTCATTAGTTACCTATATATTTTCTTTAATGTACTAATATCTGTGCATGAATAATACATTATAAAAAGTAAACAATCATTCACTTTGATTACATGCAAATGTAATTGTCAAATTTGACTTCGTTTTAATGTTTTCATATTTCTCTTGTTTTCAGCCGAGCCAACAACACGTATGTCAATTTTTAAAATTACTCTATTTTAATATTAGTTTAATATTTGTCTAAAGTTTTAGAAATAAACGACATTTTGCGTAATCTTAAAAGGAGGATTGACAACTAAAACTACGTTATCTACCAGCATTCTCGGATCAGGAAGTATGCAAGAACACCTAGTATGAGAAAAATATCTTAAGATTAATATGATAGAGTTTGATAGAAATCAAATAATATGGGATATCATTTGCAGACAAAAATCCATGCGGAAGCTGCATTGGATAATGATACCTAATTACTGTCTATGAGAGTCCCGTGACTGTTCCATGCAAACACATGACACATCTAAACCACTTTTAAAGGAATGTGTTCATAAGAACATTATTTCTAGGAATTTAAATCCAATGAATACGTATTATTTATAAATAGATTGCTTCAGGAACTGTTAACACAAGAATGATTTAACCGATTCATTAGTTACCTATATATTTTCTTTAATGTACTAATATCTGTGCATGAATAATACATTATAAAAAGTAAACAATCATTCACTTTGATTACATGCAAATGTAATTGTCAAATTTGACTTCGTTTTAATGTTTTCATATTTCTCTTGTTTTCAGCCGAGCCAACAACACGTAAGTCAATTTTTAAAATTACTCTATTTTAATATTAGTTTAATATTTGTCTAAAGTTTTAGAAATAAACGACATTTTGCGTAATCTTAAAAGGAGGATTGACAACTAAAACTACGTTATCTACCAGCATTCTCGGATCAGGAAGTATGCAAGAACACCTAGTATGAGAAAAATATCTTAAGATTAATATGATAGAGTTTGATAGAAATCAAATAATATGGGATATCATTTGCAGACAAAAATCCATGCGGAAGCTGCATTGGATAATGATTACTAATTTCCTTCTATGAGAGTCCCTCTGACTGTTCCATGCAAACACATGACACATGTGAACAACCTTTCAAAGAATGTGTTCATAAGAACAGTATATCTCGGACTTTAAATCGCATGAATACGTATTAGTTATAGCTAGAATGCTGCAGGAACTGTTAACACAAGAATGATTTATCCGATTGATTAGTTACCTATATATTTTATTTAATATACTAATATATGTGCATAAATAATACATTATAAAAAGTAAATAATCATTCACTCTATTACATGCAAATTTAATTGTCAAATTTGACTTTGTTTTAATGATTTCATATTTCTCTTGTTTTCAGCCGAGCCAACAACACATAAGTCAATTTTTAAAATTACTCTATTTTAATATTAGTTTAATATTTGCCTAAAGTTTTAGAAATAAACGACATTTCTCATACTCTTAAGAGGAGGATTGACAACTAAAATTCCGCTATCTGCCGGGATTCTCGGATCAGGAAGTATGCAAGAAACCCCAGTATGAGATAACATATCATAACATTAATATGATAGAGTTTGGTAGAGATAAAATAATATGGGTTATCATTTGCAGACAAACATCCATGCGAAAGCTGCATTGGATAATGATACCTAATTACTGTCTATGAGAGTCCCGTGACTGTTCCATGCAAACACATGCCACATCTAAACCACTTTTAAAGGAATGTGTTCATAAGAACATTATTTCTAGGAATTTAAATCCAATGAATACGTATTATTTATAGCTAGAATACTGCAGGAACTGTTAACACATGAATGATTTACCCGATTCATTAGTTACCTATATATTTTCTTTAATGTACTAATATCTGTGCATGAATAATACATTATAAAAAGTAAACAATCATTCACTTTGATTACATGCAAATGTAATTGTCAAATTTGACTTCGTTTTAATGTTTTCATATTTCTCTTGTTTTCAGCCGAGCCAACAACACGTAAGTCAATTTTTAAAATTACTCTATTTTAATATTAGTTTAATATCTGTCTAAAGTTTTAGAAATAAACGACATTTTGCGTAATCTTAAAAGGAGGATTGACAACTAAAACTCCATTATCTACCAGCATTCTCGGATCAGGAAGTATGCAAGAACACCTAGTATGAGAAACATATCATAAGATTAATATGATAGAGTTTGATAGAAATCAAATAATATGGGATATCATTTGCAGACAAAAATCCATGCGAAAGCTGCATTGGATAATGATACCTAATTACTGTCTATGAGAGTCCCGTGACTGTTCCATGCAAACACATGACACATCTAAACCACTTTTAAAAGAATGTGTTCATAAGAACATTATTTTTAGGACTTTAAATCCATTGAATACGTATTATTTATAGCTAGAATGCTGCAGGAACTGTTAACACAAGAATGATTTATCCGATTCATTAGTGACCTATATATTTTCTTTAATGTACTAATATCTGTGCATGATTAATACATTATAAAAAGTAAACAATCATTCACTGTGATTACATGCAAATGTAATTGTCAAATTTGACTTCGTTTTAATGTTTTCATATTTCTCTTGTTTTCAGCCGAGCCAACAACACGTAAGTCAATTTTTAAAATTACTCTATTTTAATATTACTTTAATATTTGTCTAAAGTTTTAGAAATAAACGACATTTTGCGTATTCTTAAAAGGAGGATTGACAACTAAAACTCCGTTATCTACCAGCATTCTCGCATCAGGAAGTATGCAAGAACACCTAGTATGAGAAAAATATCTTAAGATTAATATGATAGAGTTTGATAGAAATCAAATAATATGGGATATCATTTGCAGACAAAAATCCATGCGGAAGCTGCATTGGATAATGATTACTAATTACTTTCTATGAGAGTCCCTCTGACTGTTCCATGCAAACACATGACACATGTGAACCACCTTTCAAAGAATGTGTTCATAAGAACAGTATATCTCGGACTTTAAATCGCATGAATACGTATTAGTTATAGCTAGAATGCTGCAGGAACTGTTAACAAAAGAATGATTTATCCGATTGATTAGTTACCTATATATTTTATTTAATATACTAATATATGTGCATAAATAATACATTATAAAAAGTAAACAATCATTCACTCTATTACATGCAAATTTAATTGTCAAATTTGACTTCGTTTTAATGTTTTCATATTTCTCTTGTTTTCAGCCGAGCCAACAACACGTAAGTCAATTTTTAAAATTACTCTATTTTAATATCAGTTTAATATTTGCCTAAAGTTTTAGAAATAAACGACATTTCTCATACTCTTAAGAGGAGGATTGACAACTAAAATTCCGATATCTGCCGGGATTCTCGGATCAGGAAGTATGCAAGAAACCCCAGTATGAGAAACATATCATAAGATTAATATGATAGAGTTTGGTAGAGATAAAATAATATGGGATATCATTTGCAGACAAAAATCCATGCGAAAGCTGCATTGGATAATGATACCTAATTACTGTCTATGAGAGTCCCGTGACTGTTCCATGCAAACACATGACACATCTAAACCACTTTTAAAGGAATGTGTTCATAAGAACATTATTTCTAGGAATTTAAATCCAATGAATACGTATTATTTATAGCTAGAATACTGCAGGAACTGTTAACACAAGAATGATTTACCCGATTCATTAGTTACCTATATATTTTCTTTAATGTACTAATATCTGTGCATGAATAATACATTATAAAAAGTAAACAATCATTCACTTTGATTACATGCAAATGTAATTGTCAAATTTGACTTCGTTTTAATGTTTTCATATTTCTCTTGTTTTCAGCCGAGCCAACAACACGTAAGTCAATTTTTAAAATTACTCTATTTTAATATTAGTTTAATATGTGTCTAAAGTTTTAGAAATAAACGACATTTTGCGTAATCTTAAAAGGAGGATTGACAACTAAAACTCCATTATCTACCAGCATTCTCGGATCAGGAAGTATGCAAGAACACCTAGTATGAGAAAAATATCTTAAGATTAATATGATAGAGTTTGATAGAAATCAAATAATATGGGATATCATTTGCAGACAAAAATCCATGCTGAAGCTGCATTGGATAATGATTACTAATTACTTTCTATGAGAGTCCCTCAGACTGTTCCATGCAAACACATGACACATGTGAACCACCTTTAAAAGAATGTGTTCATAAGAACAGTATATCTAGGACTTTAAATCGCATGAATACGTATTAGTTATAGCTAGAATGCTGCAGGAACTGTTAACAAAAGAATGATTTATCCGATTGATTAGTTACCTATATATTTTCTTTAATATACTAATATCTGTACATAAATAATACATTATAAAAAGTAAACAATCATTCACTCTATTACATGCAAATTTAATTGTCAAATTTGACTTCGTTTTAATGTTTTCATATTTCTCTTGTTTTCAGCCGAGCCAACAACACGTAAGTCAATTTTTAAAATTACTCTATTTTAATATCAGTTTAATATTTGCCTAAAGTTTTAGAAATAAACGACATTTCTCGTACTCTTAAGAGGAGGATTGACAACTAAAATTCCGCTATCTGCCGGGATTCTCGGATCAGGAAGTATGTAAGAAACCCCAGTATGAGATAACATATCATAAGATTAATATGATAGAGTTTGGTAGAGATAACATAATATGGGATATCATTTGCAGACAAAAATCCATGCGAAAGCTGCATTGGATAATGATACCTAATTACTGTCTATGAGAGTCCCGTGACTGTTCCATGCAAACACATGACACATCTAAACCACTTTTAAAGGAATGTGTTCATAAGAACATTATTTCTAGGACTTTAAATCCAATGAATACGTATTATTTATAAATGGAATGCTGCAGGAACTGTTAACACAAGAATGATTTATCCGATTCATTAGTTACCTATATATTTTCTTTAATGTACTAATATCTGTGCATGAATAATACATTATAAAAAGTAAACAATCATTCACTTTGATTACATGCAAATGTAATTGTCAAATTTGACTTCGTTTTAATGTTTTCATATTTCTCTTGTTTTCAGCCGAGCCAACAACACGTAAGTCAATTTTTAAAATTACTCTATTTTAATATTAGTTTAATATTTGTCTAAAGTTTTAGAAATAAACGACATTTTGCGTAATCTTAAAAGGAGGATTGACAACTAAAACTACGTTATCTACCAGCATTCTCGGATCAGGAAGTATGCAAGAACACCTAGTATGAGAAAAATATCTTAAGATTAATATGATAGAGTTTGATAGAAATCAAATAATATGGGATATCATTTGCAGACAAAAATCCATGCGGAAGCTGCATTGGATAATGATTACTAATTTCCTTCTATGAGAGTCCCTCTGACTGTTCCATGCAAACACATGACACATGTGAACAACCTTTCAAAGAATGTGTTCATAAGAACAGTATATCTCGGACTTTAAATCGCATGAATACGTATTAGTTATAGCTAGAATGCTGCAGGAACTGTTAACACAAGAATGATTTATCCGATTGATTAGTTACCTATATATTTTATTTAATATACTAATATATGTGCATAAATAATACATTATAAAAAGTAAATAATCATTCACTCTATTACATGCAAATTTAATTGTCAAATTTGACTTTGTTTTAATGATTTCATATTTCTCTTGTTTTCAGCCGAGCCAACAACACATAAGTCAATTTTTAAAATTACTCTATTTTAATATTAGTTTAATATTTGCCTAAAGTTTTAGAAATAAACGACATTTCTCATACTCTTAAGAGGAGGATTGACAACTAAAATTCCGCTATCTGCCGGGATTCTCGGATCAGGAAGTATGCAAGAAACCCCAGTATGAGATAACATATCATAACATTAATATGATAGAGTTTGGTAGAGATAAAATAATATGGGTTATCATTTGCAGACAAACATCCATGCGAAAGCTGCATTGGATAATGATACCTAATTACTGTCTATGAGAGTCCCGTGACTGTTCCATGCAAACACATGCCACATCTAAACCACTTTTAAAGGAATGTGTTCATAAGAACATTATTTCTAGGAATTTAAATCCAATGAATACGTATTATTTATAGCTAGAATACTGCAGGAACTGTTAACACATGAATGATTTACCCGATTCATTAGTTACCTATATATTTTCTTTAATGTACTAATATCTGTGCATGAATAATACATTATAAAAAGTAAACAATCATTCACTTTGATTACATGCAAATGTAATTGTCAAATTTGACTTCGTTTTAATGTTTTCATATTTCTCTTGTTTTCAGCCGAGCCAACAACACGTAAGTCAATTTTTAAAATTACTCTATTTTAATATTAGTTTAATATCTGTCTAAAGTTTTAGAAATAAACGACATTTTGCGTAATCTTAAAAGGAGGATTGACAACTAAAACTCCATTATCTACCAGCATTCTCGGATCAGGAAGTATGCAAGAACACCTAGTATGAGAAAAATATCTTAAGATTAATATGATAGAGTTTGATAGAAATCAAATAATATGGGATATCATTTGCAGACAAAAATCCATGCGGAAGCTGCATTGGATAATGATTACTAATTACTTTCTATGAGAGTCCCTCAGACTGTTCCATGCAAACACATGACACATGTGAACCACCTTTAAAAGAATGTGTTCATAAGAACAGTATATCTAGGACTTTAAATCGCATGAATACGTATTAGTTATAGCTAGAATGCTGCAGGAACTGTTAACAAAAGAATGATTTATCCGATTGATTAGTTACCTATATATTTTCTTTAATATACTAATATCTGTACATAAATAATACATTATAAAAAGTAAACAATCATTCACTCTATTACATGCAAATTTAATTGTCAAATTTGACTTCGTTTTAATGTTTTCATATTTCTCTTGTTTTCAGCCGAGCCAACAACACGTAAGTCAATTTTTTAAATTACTCTATTTTAATATTAGTTTAATATTTGCCTAAAGTTTTAGAAATAAACGACATTTCTCGTACTCTTAAGAGGAGATTGACAACTAAAACTCCGTTATCTACCAGCATTCTCGGAACAGGAAGTATGCAAGAACACCTAGTATGAGAAAAATATCTTAAGATTAATATGATAGAGTTTGATAGAAATCAAATAATATGGGATATCATTTGCAGACAAAAATCCATGCGAAAGCTGCATTGGATAATGATACCTAATTACTGTCTATGAGAGTCCCGTGACTGTTCCATGCAAACACATGACACATCTAAACCACTTTTAAAAGAATGTGTTCATAAGAACATTATTTTTAGGACTTTAAATCCATTGAATACGTATTATTTATAGCTAGAATGCTGCAGGAACTGTTAACACAAGAATGATTTATCCGATTCATTAGTGACCTATATATTTTCTTTAATGTACTAATATCTGTGCATGATTAATACATTATAAAAAGTAAACAATCATTCACTGTGATTACATGCAAATGTAATTGTCAAATTTGACTTCGTTTTAATGTTTTCATATTTCACTTGTTTTCAGCCGAGCCAACAACACGTAAGTCAATTTTTAAAATTACTCTATTTTAATATTACTTTAATATTTGTCTAAAGTTTTAGAAATAAACGACATTTTGCGTATTCTTAAAAGGAGGATTGACAACTAAAACTCCGTTATCTACCAGCATTCTCGCATCAGGAAGTATGCAAGAACACCTAGTATGAGAAAAATATCTTAAGATTAATATGATAGAGTTTGATAGAAATCAAATAATATGGGATATCATTTGCAGACAAAAATCCATGCGGAAGCTGCATTGGATAATGATTACTAATTACTTTCTATGAGAGTCCCTCTGACTGTTCCATGCAAACACATGACACATGTGAACCACCTTTCAAAGAATGTGTTCATAAGAACAGTATATCTCGGACTTTAAATCGCATGAATACGTATTAGTTATAGCTAGAATGCTGCAGGAACTGTTAACAAAAGAATGATTTATCCGATTGATTAGTTACCTATATATTTTATTTAATATACTAATATATGTGCATAAATAATACATTATAAAAAGTAAACAATCATTCACTCTATTACATGCAAATTTAATTGTCAAATTTGACTTCGTTTTAATGTTTTCATATTTCTCTTGTTTTCAGCCGAGCCAACAACACGTAAGTCAATTTTTAAAATTACTCTATTTTAATATTAGTTTAATATTTGTCTAAAGTTTTAGAAATAAACGACATTTTGCGTAATCTTAAAAGGAGGATTGACAACTAAAACTACGTTATCTACCAGCATTCTCGGATCAGGAAGTATGCAAGAACACCTAGTATGAGAAAAATATCTTAAGATTAATATGATAGAGTTTGATAGAAATCAAATAATATGGGATATCATTTGCAGACAAAAATCCATGCGGAAGCTGCATTGGATAATGATTACTAATTACTTTCTATGAGAGTCCCTCTGACTGTTCCATGCAAACACATGACACATGTGAACCACCTTTAAAAGAATGTGTTCATAAGAACATTATTTCTAGGAATTTAAATCCAATGAATACGTATTATTTATAGCTAGAATGCTGCAGCAACTGTTAACACAAGAATGATTTAACCGATTCATTAGTTACCTATATATTTTCTTTCATGTACTAATATCTGTGCATGAATAATACATTATAAAAAGTAAACAATCATTCACTTTGATTACATGCAAATGTAATTGTCAAATTTGACTTCGTTTTAATGTTTTCATATTTCTCTTGGTTTCAGCCGAGCCAACAACACGTAAGTCAATTTTTAAAATTACTCTATTTTAATATCAGTTTAATATTTTCCTAAAGTTTTAGAAAGAAACGACATTTCTCATACTCTTAAGAGGAGGATTGACAACTAAAATTCCGATATCTGCCGGGATTCTCGGATCAGGAAGTATGCAAGAAACCCCAGTATGAGAAACATATCATAAGATTAATATGATAGAGTTTGGTAGAGATAAAATAATATGGGATATCATTTGCAGACAAAAATCCATGCGAAAGCTGCATTGGATAATGATACCTAATTACTGTCTATGAGAGTCCCGTGACTGTTCCATGCAAACACATGACACATCTAAACCACTTTTAAAGGAATGTGTTCATAAGAACATTATTTCTAGGAATTTAAATCCAATGAATACGTATTATTTATAGATAGAATACTGCTGGAACTGTTAACACAAGAATGATTTACCCGATTCATTAGTTACCTATATATTTTCTTTAATGTACTAATATCTGTGCATGAATAATACATTATAAAAAGTAAACAATCATTCACTTTGATTACCTGCAAATGTAATTGTCAAATTTGACTTCGTTTTAATGTTTTCATATTTCTCTTGGTTTCAGCCGAACCAACAACACGTAAGTCAATTTTTAAAATTACTCTATTTTAATATCAGTTTAATATTTTCCTAAAGTTTTAGAAATAAACGACATTTCTCATACTCTTAAGAGGAGGATTGGCATCTAAAACTCCGATATCTGCCGGGATTCTCGGATCAGGAAGTATGCAAGAACACCTAGTATGAGAAAAATATCTTAAGATTAATATGATAGAGTTTGAAAGAAATCAAATAATATGGGATATCATTTGCAGACAAAAATCCATGCGGAAGCTGCATTGGATAATGATACCTAATTACTGTCTATGAGAGTCCCGTGACTGTTCCATGCAAACACATGACACATCTAAACCACTTTTAAAGGAATGTGTTCATAAGAACATTATTTCTAGGAATTTAAATCCAATGAATACGTATTATTTATAAATAGATTGCTTCAGGAACTGTTAACACAAGAATGATTTAACCGATTCATTAGTTACCTATATATTTTCTTTAATGTACTAATATCTGTGCATGAATAATACATTATAAAAAGTAAACAATCATTCACTTTGATTACATGCAAATGTAATTGTCAAATTTGACTTCGTTTTAATGTTTTCATATTTCTCTTGTTTTCAGCCGAGCCAACAACACGTAAGTCAATTTTTAAAATTACTCTATTTTAATATTAGTTTAATATTTGTCTAAAGTTTTAGAAATAAACGACATTTTGCGTAATCTTAAAAGGAGGATTGACAACTAAAACTACGTTATCTACCAGCATTCTCGGATCAGGAAGTATGCAAGAACACCTAGTATGAGAAAAATATCTTAAGATTAATATGATAGAGTTTGATAGAAATCAAATAATATGGGATATCATTTGCAGACAAAAATCCATGCGGAAGCTGCATTGGATAATGATTACTAATTACTTTCTATGAGAGTCCCTCTGACTGTTCCATGCAAACACATGACACATGTGAACCACCTTTAAAAGAATGTGTTCATAAGAACATTATTTCTAGGAATTTAAATCCAATGAATACGTATTATTTATAGCTAGAATGCTGCAGCAACTGTTAACACAAGAATGATTTAACCGATTCATTAGTTACCTATATATTTTCTTTCATGTACTAATATCTGTGCATGAATAATACATTATAAAAAGTAAACAATCATTCACTTTGATTACATGCAAATGTAATTGTCAAATTTGACTTCGTTTTAATGTTTTCATATTTCTCTTGGTTTCAGCCGAGCCAACAACACGTAAGTCAATTTTTAAAATTACTCTATTTTAATATCAGTTTAATATTTTCCTAAAGTTTTAGAAAGAAACGACATTTCTCATACTCTTAAGAGGAGGATTGACAACTAAAATTCCGATATCTGCCGGGATTCTCGGATCAGGAAGTATGCAAGAAACCCCAGTATGAGAAACATATCATAAGATTAATATGATAGAGTTTGGTAGAGATAAAATAATATGGGATATCATTTGCAGACAAAAATCCATGCGAAAGCTGCATTGGATAATGATACCTAATTACTGTCTATGAGAGTCCCGTGACTGTTCCATGCAAACACATGACACATCTAAACCACTTTTAAAGGAATGTGTTCATAAGAACATTATTTCTAGGAATTTAAATCCAATGAATACGTATTATTTATAGATAGAATACTGCTGGAACTGTTAACACAAGAATGATTTACCCGATTCATTAGTTACCTATATATTTTCTTTAATGTACTAATATCTGTGCATGAATAATACATTATAAAAAGTAAACAATCATTCACTTTGATTACCTGCAAATGTAATTGTCAAATTTGACTTCGTTTTAATGTTTTCATATTTCTCTTGGTTTCAGCCGAACCAACAACACGTAAGTCAATTTTTAAAATTACTCTATTTTAATATCAGTTTAATATTTTCCTAAAGTTTTAGAAATAAACGACATTTCTCATACTCTTAAGAGGAGGATTGGCATCTAAAACTCCGATATCTGCCGGGATTCTCGGATCAGGAAGTATTCAAGAAATCCCAGTATGAGAAACATATCATAAGATTAATATGATAGAGTTTGGTAGAGATAAAATAATATGGGATATCATTTGCAGACAAAAATCCATACGAAAGCTGCATTGGATAATGATACCTAATTACTGTCTATGAGAGTCCCGTGACTGTTCCATGCAAACACATGACACATCTAAACCACTTTTAAAGGAATGTGTTCATAAGAACATTATTTCTAGGAATTTAAATCCAATGAATACGTATTATTTATAAATAGATTGCTTCAGGAACTGTTAACACAAGAATGATTTAACCGATTCATTAGTTACCTATATATTTTCTTTAATGTACTAATATCTGTGCATGAATAATACATTATAAAAAGTAAACAATCATTCACTTTGATTACATGCAAATGTAATTGTCAAATTTGACTTCGTTTTAATGTTTTCATATTTCTCTTGTTTTCAGCCGAGCCAACAACACGTAAGTCAATTTTTAAAATTACTCTATTTTAATATTAGTTTAATATTTGTCTAAAGTTTTAGAAATAAACGACATTTTGCGTAATCTTAAAAGGAGGATTGACAACTAAAACTACGTTATCTACCAGCATTCTCGGATCAGGAAGTATGCAAGAACACCTAGTATGAGAAAAATATCTTAAGATTAATATGATAGAGTTTGATAGAAATCAAATAATATGGGATATCATTTGCAGACAAAAATCCATGCGGAAGCTGCATTGGATAATGATTACTAATTTCCTTCTATGAGAGTCCCTCTGACTGTTCCATGCAAACACATGACACATGTGAACAACCTTTCAAATAATGTGTTCATAAGAACAGTATATCTCGGACTTTAAATCGCATGAATACGTATTAGTTATAGCTAGAATGCTGCAGGAACTGTTAACACAAGAATGATTTATCCGATTGATTAGTTACCTATATATTTTATTTAATATACTAATATATGTGCATAAATAATACATTATAAAAAGTAAATAATCATTCACTCTATTACATGCAAATTTAATTGTCAAATTTGACTTTGTTTTAATGATTTCATATTTCTCTTGTTTTCAGCCGAGCCAACAACACATAAGTCAATTTTTAAAATTACTCTATTTTAATATCAGTTTAATATTTGCCTAAAGTTTTAGAAATAAACGACATTTCTCATACTCTTAAGAGGAGGATTGACAACTAAAATTCCGCTATCTGCCGGGATTCTCGGATCAGGAAGTATGCAAGAAACCCCAGTATGAGATAACATATCATAACATTAATATGATAGAGTTTGGTAGAGATAAAATAATATGGGTTATCATTTGCAGACAAACATCCATGCGAAAGCTGCATTGGATAATGATACCTAATTACTGTCTATGAGAGTCCCGTGACTGTTCCATGCAAACACATGCCACATCTAAACCACTTTTAAAGGAATGTGTTCATAAGAACATTATTTCTAGGAATTTAAATCCAATGAATACGTATTATTTATAGCTAGAATACTGCAGGAACTGTTAACACATGAATGATTTACCCGATTCATTAGTTACCTATATATTTTCTTTAATGTACTAATATCTGTGCATGAATAATACATTATAAAAAGTAAACAATCATTCACTTTGATTACATGCAAATGTAATTGTCAAATTTGACTTCGTTTTAATGTTTTCATATTTCTCTTGTTTTCAGCCGAGCCAACAACACGTAAGTCAATTTTTAAAATTACTCTATTTTAATATTAGTTTAATATGTGTCTAAAGTTTTAGAAATAAACGACATTTTGCGTAATCTTAAAAGGAGGATTGACAACTAAAACTCCATTATCTACCAGCATTCTCGGATCAGGAAGTATGCAAGAACACCTAGTATGAGAAAAATATCTTAAGATTAATATGATAGAGTTTGATAGAAATCAAATAATATGGGATATCATTTGCAGACAAAAATCCATGCGGAAGCTGCATTGGATAATGATTACTAATTACTTTCTATGAGAGTCCCTCAGACTGTTCCATGCAAACACATGACACATGTGAACCACCTTTAAAAGAATGTGTTCATAAGAACAGTATATCTAGGACTTTAAATCGCATGAATACGTATTAGTTATAGCTAGAATGCTGCAGGAACTGTTAACAAAAGAATGATTTATCCGATTGATTAGTTACCTATATATTTTCTTTAATATACTAATATCTGTACATAAATAATACATTATAAAAAGTAAACAATCATTCACTCTATTACATGCAAATTTAATTGTCAAATTTGACTTCGTTTTAATGTTTTCATATTTCTCTTGTTTTCAGCCGAGCCAACAACACGTAAGTCAATTTTTTAAATTACTCTATTTTAATATTAGTTTAATATTTGCCTAAAGTTTTAGAAATAAACGACATTTCTCGTACTCTTAAGAGGAGATTGACAACTAAAACTCCGTTATCTACCAGCATTCTCGGAACAGGAAGTATGCAAGAACACCTAGTATGAGAAAAATATCTTAAGATTAATATGATAGAGTTTGATAGAAATCAAATAATATGGGATATCATTTGCAGACAAAAATCCATGCGGAAGCTGCATTGGATAATGATACCTAATTACTTTCTATGAGAGTCCCGTGACTGTTCCATGCAAACACATGACACATCTAAACCACTTTTAAAAGAATGTGTTCATAAGAACATTATTTTTAGGACTTTAAATCCATTGAATACGTATTATTTATAGCTAGAATGCTGCAGGAACTGTTAACACAAGAATGATTTAATCGATTGATTAGTTATCTATATATTTTCTTTAATGTACTAATATCTGTGCATAAATAATACATTATAAAAAGTAAACAATCATTCACTTTGATTACATGCAAATGTAATTGTCAAATTTGACTTCGTTTTAATGTTTTCATATTTCACTTGTTTTCAGCCGAGCCAACAACACGTAAGTCAATTTTTAAAATTACTCTATTTTAATATCAGTTTAATATTTTCCTAAAGTTTTAGAAATAAACGACATTTCTCATACTCTTAACAGGAGGATTGACAACTAAAATTCCGATATCTGCCGGGATTCTCGGATCAGGAAGTATGCAAGAAACCCCAGTATGAGAAACATATCATAAGATTAATATGATAGAGTTTGATAGAAATCAAATAATATGGGATATCATTTGCAGACAAAAATCCATGCGGAAGCTGCATTGGATAATGATACCTAATTACTGTCTATGAGAGTCCCGTGACTGTTCCATGCAAACACATGACACATCTATACCACTTTTAAAAGAATGTGTTCATAAGAACATTATTTCTAGGACTTTAAATCCATTGAATACGTATTATTTATAGCTAGAATGCTGCAGGAACTGTTAACACAAGAATGATTTAATCGATTGATTAGTTATCTATATATTTTCTTTAATGTACTAATATCTGTGCATAAATAATACATTATAAAAAGTAAACAATCATTCACTTTGATTACATGCAAATGTAATTGTCAAATTTGACTTCGTTTTAATGTTTTCATATTTCACTTGTTTTCAGCCGAGCCAACAACACGTAAGTCAATTTTTAAAATTACTCTACTTTAATATCAGTTTAATATTTTCCTAAAGTTTTAGAAATAAACGACATTTCTCATACTCTTAACAGGAGGATTGACAACTAAAATTCCGATATCTGCCGGGATTCTCGGATCAGGAAGTATGCAAGAAACCCCAGTATGAGAAACATATCATAAGATTAATATGATAGAGTTTGGTAGAGATAACATAATATGGGATATCATTTGCAGACAAAAATCCATGCGAAAGCTGCATTGGATAATGATACCTAATTACTGTCTATGAGAGTCCCGTGACTGTTCCATGCAAACACATGACACATCTAAACCTCTTTTAAAGGAATGTGTTCATAAGAACATTATTTCTAGGAATTTAAATCCAATGAATACGTATTATTTATAAATAGAATGCTGCAGGAACTGTTAACACAAGAATGATTTATCCGATTCATTAGTTACCTATATATTTTCTTTAATGTACTAATATCTGTGCATGAATAATACATTATAAAAAGTAAACAATCATTCACTGTGATTACATGCAAATGTAATTGTCAAATTTGACTTCGTTTTAATGTTTTCATATTTCTCTTGTTTTCAGCCGATCCAACAACACGTAAGTCAATTTTTAAAATTACTCTATTTTAATATTAGTTTAATATTTGTCTAAAGTTTTAGAAATAAACGACATTTTGCGTAATCTTAAAAGGAGGATTGACAACTAAAACTCCGTTATCTACCAGCATTCTCGCATCAGGAAGTATGCAAGAACACCTAGTATGAGAAAAATATCTTAAGATTAATATGATAGAGTTTGATAGAAATCAAATAATATGGGATATCATTTGCAGACAAAAATCCATGCGGAAGCTGCATTGGATAATGATTACTAATTACTTTCTATGAGAGTCCCTCAGACTGTTCCATGCAAACACATGACACATGTGAACCACCTTTAAAAGAATGTGTTCATAAGAACAGTATATCTAGGACTTTAAATCGCATGAATACGTATTAGTTATAGCTAGAATGCTGCAGGAACTGTTAACAAAAGAATGATTTATCCGATTGATTAGTTACCTATATATTTTCTTTAATATACTAATATCTGTACATAAATAATACATTATAAAAAGTAAACAATCATTCACTCTATTACATGCAAATTTAATTGTCAAATTTGACTTCGTTTTAATGTTTTCATATTTCTCTTGTTTTCAGCCGAGCCAACAACACGTAAGTCAATTTTTAAAATTACTCTATTTTAATATCAGTTTAATATTTGCCTAAAGTTTTAGAAATAAACGACATTTCTCGTACTCTTAAGAGGAGGATTGACAACTAAAATTCCGCTATCTGCCGGGATTCTCGGATCAGGAAGTATGTAAGAAACCCCAGTATGAGAAACATATCATAAGATTAATATGATAGAGTTTGGTAGAGATAAAATAATATGGGATATCATTTGCAGACAAAAATCCATGCGAAAGCTGCATTGGATAATGATACCTAATTACTGTCTATGAGAGTCCCGTGACTGTTCCATGCAAACACATGACACATCTAAACCACTTTTAAAGGAATGTGTTCATAAGAACATTATTTCTAGGACTTTAAATCCAATGAATACGTATTATTTATAAATAGAATGCTGCAGGAACTGTTAACACAAGAATGATTTATCCGATTCATTAGTTACCTATATATTTTCTTTAATGTACTAATATCTGTGCATGAATAATACATTATAAAAAGTAAACAATCATTCACTTTGATTACATGCAAATGTAATTGTCAAATTTGACTTCGTTTTAATGTTTTCATATTTCTCTTGTTTTCAGCCGAGCCAACAACACGTAAGTCAATTTTTAAAATTACTCTATTTTAATATTAGTTTAATATTTGTCTAAAGTTTTAGAAATAAACGACATTTTGCGTAATCTTAAAAGGAGGATTGACAACTAAAACTCCATTATCTACCAGCATTCTCGGATCAGGAAGTATGCAAGAACACCTAGTATGAGAAAAATATCTTAAGATTAATATGATAGAGTTTGATAGAAATCAAATAATATGGGATATCATTTGCAGACACAAATCCATGCGGAAGCTGCATTGGATAATGATTACTAATTACTTTCTATGAGAGTCCCTCAGACTGTTCCATGCAAACACATGACACATGTGAACCACCTTTAAAAGAATGTGTTCATAAGAACAGTATATCTAGGACTTTAAATCGCATGAATACGTATTAGTTATAGCTAGAATGCTGCAGGAACTGTTAACAAAAGAATGATTTATCCGATTGATTAGTTACCTATATATTTTCTTTAATATACTAATATCTGTACATAAATAATACATTATAAAAAGTAAACAATCATTCACTTTGATTACATGCAAATGTAATTGTCAAATTTGACTTCGTTTTAATGTTTTCATATTTCACTTGTTTTCAGCCGAGCCAACAACACGTAAGTCAATTTTTAAAATTACTCTATTTTAATATCAGTTTAATATTTTCCTAAAGTTTTAGAAATAAACGACATTTCTCATACTCTTAACAGGAGGATTGACAACTAAAATTCCGATATCTGCCGGGATTCTCGGATCAGGAAGTATGCAAGAAACCCCAGTATGAGAAACATATCATAAGATTAATATGATAGAGTTTGGTAGAGATAAAATAATATGGGATATCAT
This sequence comes from Meghimatium bilineatum, assembly GCA_034231615.1. NCBI lineage: Eukaryota > Metazoa > Mollusca > Gastropoda > Stylommatophora > Philomycidae > Meghimatium > Meghimatium bilineatum. The sequence goes on from CM067314.1 coordinate 10,277,894, forward strand.
TTGCAGACAAAAATCCATGCGGAAGCTGCATTGGATAATGATACCTAATTACTGTCTATGAGAGTCCCGTGACTGTTCCATGCAAACACATGACACATCTAAACCACTTTTAAAGGAATGTGTTCATAAGAACATTATTTCTAGGACTTTAAATCCAATGAATACGTATTATTTATAAATAGAATGCTGCAGGAACTGTTAACACAAGAATGATTTATCCGATTCATTAGTTACCTATATATTTTCTTTAATGTACTAATATCTGTGCATGAATAATACATTATAAAAAGTAAACAATCATTCACTTTGATTACATGCAAATGTAATTGTCAAATTTGACTTCGTTTTAATGTTTTCATATTTCTCTTGTTTTCAGCCGAGCCAACAACACGTAAGTCAATTTTTAAAATTACTCTATTTTAATATTAGTTTAATATGTGTCTAAAGTTTTAGAAATAAACGACATTTTGCGTAATCTTAAAAGGAGGATTGACAACTAAAACTCCATTATCTACCAGCATTCTCGGATCAGGAAGTATGCAAGAACACCTAGTATGAGAAAAATATCTTAAGATTAATATGATAGAGTTTGATAGAAATCAAATAATATGGGATATCATTTGCAGACAAAAATCCATGCGGAAGCTGCATTGGATAATGATTACTAATTACTTTCTATGAGAGTCCCTCAGACTGTTCCATGCAAACACATGACACATGTGAACCACCTTTAAAAGAATGTGTTCATAAGAACAGTATATCTAGGACTTTAAATCGCATGAATACGTATTAGTTATAGCTAGAATGCTGCAGGAACTGTTAACAAAAGAATGATTTATCCGATTGATTAGTTACCTATATATTTTCTTTAATATACTAATATCTGTACATAAATAATACATTATAAAAAGTAAACAATCATTCACTCTATTACATGCAAATTTAATTGTCAAATTTGACTTCGTTTTAATGTTTTCATATTTCTCTTGTTTTCAGCCGAGCCAACAACACGTAAGTCAATTTTTAAAATTACTCTATTTTAATATCAGTTTAATATTTGCCTACAGTTTTAGAAATAAACGACATTTCTCGTACTCTTAAGAGGAGGATTGACAACTAAAATTCCGCTATCTGCCGGGATTCTCGGATCAGGAAGTATGTAAGAAACCCCAGTATGAGAAACATATCATAAGATTAATATGATAGAGTTTGGTAGAGATAAAATAATATGGGATATCATTTGCAGACAAAACTCCATGCGAAAGCTGCATTGGATAATGATACCTAATTACTGTCTATGAGAGTCCCGTGACTGTTCCATGCAAACACATGACACATCTAAACCACTTTTAAAGGAATGTGTTCATAAGAACATTATTTCTAGGAATTTAAATCGCATGAATACGTATTAGTTATAGCTAGAATGCTGCAGGAACTGTTAACACTCAAACAATCATTCACCTTGATTACATGCAAATGTAATTGTCAAATTTGACTTCGTTTTAATGAGTTCATATTTCTCTTGTTTTCAGCCGAGCCAACAACACGTAAGAACATTTTTAAAATTACTCTATTTTAAAATCAGTGTAATAGAAATCATACATACATGTATTAGAAAACTCTTAAATATTTGGTTGAGAAGAATACAACTCAAAGAACCACAAAAAAGGCAAACATAACAATATATTTATAAACAGTAAAAACAACGTTTTGTCCTTAAGTCGGACATATATTTAGAATGAATATATATATATATATATATATATATATATATATATATATCTATATACTGTATTATTCTCAAAGTTCACAATAATTCGATTCAATGCTTTCTCAATTGATATTATCTCTGCTGTCATTTGGTGCGTATGCCAGACCATCGTCTGCCAAAGATACTTCTCTATGGTGATCTAGAGAAGGGTATACGATCTCAAGGTGGCCAAATGAAGCGCTACAAGGACTCGTTAAAGAACTCACTGAAAGCCTTTGAAATAGACCACGATACATGGGAAGAACTTGCACAAAATAGATCTACATGGCGTTCTAAAATAAAAAAGAGCGCATCATCTTGTTAAAAGAAGAGATATGCAGCAGCTCAACAGCGGAGAGCAGCTAGAAAGTCACGGATAGACCAAGATCCGTCTACAGTCGTTATTCCATGTCCAAACTGTCCAAGGACATTTACAGCTCGAATAGGGCTCATTAGCCATCTACGAACTCATAATCAAGGACATAACTAAAATTGAATTTTCAAAATTGGATGTAAGAAATGGTCATCATCACTTGTGATGGACGAACAACATACATATTTATGCTGTGTATTTAGAGCAGATGTCTCCACATGGGCCAAACATTTTTCGGTAGTCTTCAGGGTCTGAATCCGGGTATTTTATGACATCTCCATATCCAACATTGTGGTAGCGTTTTGAGCGGATCCATCTGTGTATGAAATATGATCCATGGTTTATATTTGTTGGGTATGTATGAATTGTTTTTAGGCAATGATTTTCAGGAATAGGGTTACAGTGTTGTTAACTTCTCAAGAGTCAGAGAGTTCGGTCTTTATGGTAGGGATTATTACTTGTCTACAGTGTGGTTCAATGTCTATCTTTTCCTTTTGTTCTCTATTTGTTAGCAGATTACCTAAACGATAATGATGATGTAAATAAATATTCCCATGATTGCTAAATAGAATTTGTGTGAAATCTTACAACATGTTAACGTGTACATTCTTCTATGTTCTTATAGCTGCGCCAACAACAACATCAACTACAACGACAACAACCACACGTAAGCATTATATTATATTTAAATAGTCGTGCATTTATATATCACCACAAACATCTGCATTACATAGCGATTCTTCATTTTAAAAGCCATCAAAACAGCATGTACAGAGTCATCGGTTAACACATATGAAAGTCGTTTTTAATGAATTAACAGAACCGTGACCTCTACAATGTTGTAATGACTAAAGCTCTGATATAACTAAAGTGGTATGAAGTTCAAGATTGAAAGGAACGTGCCTCACCATGCGGCGACTCACCATGCGGCGCCTCACCATGAGTTGTACTATTAACATTACTAAGCACAACAAAATATACTTGTCAGCCAACCAGTAACTGAAACTGGCTGTTGTCGTGTAATTGCGGATACACTCACTAAAAGATCGGAGCACCTATGTGCATGTGTAAAGAGTGCAGTGGCGATGATATCTTGACTAGCTAATTAATTAGTACTGTCAATTTAAAGACTAAAAACCTTGCAGCTACTTTCGCAAATTGTGGGTTTACCACGACCTCCACTATGTGTCAGGGTCATCATCATCATCATCATCATCATCATCATCATCATCATCATCATCATCATCATCATCATCATCATCATCATCATCATCATCATCATCATCATCATCATCATCATCATCATCATCATCATCATCATCATCATCATCATCATCATCATCATCATGTATCATATCCTGAACAGAAAGTCATTACAGCCTTTCGAAACTTGTGTCGAACTTGAGCCAATTCTCCTGCTTCTGTTACTGTCATGTTCAGATGATCTATGACGCTATGCATCCATCTTCTTCTTGGTCTGCTTTATGTTCGTCTCCCTGGTATCATCCCCTCCAATATGGTCTTCTCTATGCATGTCATAGTCATGCCTAGTCACTGATATAACCCACATTGAACTAATTTCCGCGATTGAAAGAGTTGTTCCTCTCTAAAAGTTATATATATTTCATGTCTACTTACTCACCTTTGGTACCTTGCCGTAAATCGCATTCAACTCATTCAGTCGCATGTTCTTTTTGTCTAACAGTAGCCAGCACTGCTACAACCAAATTATTACAGTAGCATGTGTTGCTATAATCAAATATTTGCTGTAGCCAGCATTGATATTATCGTTAACATCATCAGGTGTCATGCCGGCTGGCGTAGGCGATCATGGCGCTCCATAGTTCTCTGTCTACAGTATTATGTATCAAGATCGTTGTTGTTTCGCTGACGTGCTGGGTGGTCAAACTGTCTAATACGAGGTATTTTCTCACGTTGTCGCCTTCTGTCTCTGGTGCCTTCAATCTTGTCAGTTTTGACTATGTTCACTAAACTTGCCTGTCTCATGAAGTCGCCAAAAAATGAAGATTGTCTTTTTCTTATAATATTGATTAAGGTCCGTTTCGCATTTGAATATTTCAACACTTCCACATTAGTTTTTCTGGCAGTATTCTCAGCATTTTACTATAGAACCATATCTATATTCCCTCTAATTTTCAACTTTCCAGTTTGTTTATTGTCCACGATTCGCATCCATATGTTAGTTTAGGAGTTATATAGCACTGCAGAAATCTTTTTCTCACATCTATTGACCAGATCAAATTACACAATATATTTTTCATTTTTCTGAATGTAGTTTTTGCCTGCCTTATTCTGCTTCTTATTATTTATGAACTCTTCCATCTGCCGTAATCATTGTACCTAAATATTTGAATTGGTGGACTTATTTTCGTCTATTTCTTACCGTTCATTCTCAAACTCCTGTTGAATCTCCGTTGTAGTAGAATCATTGTTCTACTATATTTGCAGTATGATGTAGTCCAGAGAATGGAAATTCGTTATGTTGCCATTTTATGCGCCAATGGCCCAACACATCCGTCTTCTGCGAAAAAAAAATCTATTTTAATACAATATCATTCACTTTCGTCGTGCAATGTGTGGTATTTTGTTGTGATTGATATAACCAAATGTATACAGTAACCAGGGTTAATATAACCAAATTTATACAGTAACCAGGGTTAATATAACTAAATCTTTACAGTAACCAGGGTTAATATAACCAAATTTATACAGTAACCAGGGTTAATATAACCAAATTTATACAGTAACCATGGTTAATATAACCCAATTTATACAGTAATCAGGGTTAATATAACCAAATCTTTACAGTAATCAGGATTGATGTAACCAAATGTTTACAGTAGCCAGAAATGTATATAACCAAATGTTAACAGTAACCATGATGGATATAATCAAATGTTTACAGTAACCAGGATTTATATAACCAAATGATTACAACATTCATATTACTGGATGCATATTACACATAATAAGGCAGAGTGCTAACGAAAATGCTACCAACAAAAACAGCGAATAATGAAAAACAGCTTTTCTACACAATAAATCATCATTCACTCAGTTTTATATATTATCTGATTATTTATGATTACATATTATTTGTATGAAGTTAATATGATTTCCCTTCTATGGTGGAGGAGCATTCCGTCCTGTCTTGCTCAAATTGTGTAAATATACTGTATTATTTTTTGCATAAGTTGATTTCATTGTATATTGCAATTATATAATAAAACTTACGTAGAACACAGGTGTTTGAGTTTCACTTGATGACAACTGACAGACTATTACTAACGAGCTATGTGGTGTAAACACGAAATAATTTCCATCAATTGAATCTTGTGTTCTACGTTAATACTGTTGTTATTCAGTGTGACGAGAGTGTTACCTTTTATTGTCTGCAATTATATAGCAAATTTGGTTTATGTCCTCTCGATTTAAGCTTCATTTCATTTTATATATAATATTCATGTTAATTCCTTTTCAGCAAAACCAACAACAACAAAACCAACAACAAAACCAACAACAGGTAATTCTAAATGAGTGTTGCAATAATATTTTGTCACAGCTAGAGTCAAGAACAATGTAGAAACATAATGTTCGTGTACAGCAATGACAACTACACAACGTTCCATATACTTAGACACATATTGGTCAGCAATCAACACAACAGAATCTGGTTTGTGAAGAAATGTGATTAATGCTTTATTTCCAAAGGTGTTCGTTCATACAGTGCAAAAATGTATTTAGAAATACATTAATACCTGGAATGTCAGCGGCTTGCTGGGAGGCGAGTGCTTAACTTGCTGTTTTAGCAGCTTAGCGGAGATGAGTTACATTATAATAAAATTACACAGTGAAATAACTGATATTAAAGCGGGAAATTTAGTAAATTTATAAAACCAGAAAATATTGTTTTGAGACGTACAACTGAAAAGGTTCTTAATGAGAACAGAAACAGAATCGATGTCTCTCTTTAGAAATAGCTACATTACTACAAACGATATAATGGTAGATTTTGGATGACATAAGAAGAAACGCCACATAATCTTTGGGATCAATGTAAACACAAATTTGAAGTTGACCAAATTTCATCAGGAATCATGTGTATAAAGTAAGGTGTAACGAGTAACAAAAGAGAAATGGTACATCAATCAGATACAATTGTAGCGTTTGGCGACTTAACGACATTAATCAGCAGCAGAATCATGAACAGATATGTAAAGGTATTTGGTCAAAACGTCCAAACCATACCAATTTTTTAATCATCAGACTTCAGGGACATAGGGATACCAATGTTAAATAGATGATTGCCCACATCAGATACGTACATTCCAGCTTGATATATAGATATAAAACATCTTTAGGTGTCAATATAAGAGTATCACACGGCAAGATCTAAGAATTATGTCATGAAAGAATGTACATGAATCTTTAAGTTAACTTTATCTATTTGCGTATGTATCTTTTGTCATACTGTAATGTTTACCATTTTGTCATACTGTAATGTTTACCATTTTGTCATACTGTAATGTTTACCATTTTGTCATACTGTAATGTTTACCAATTTGTCATACTACAATGTTTACCATTTCGTAATATTGTAATGTTTACCATTTTGTCATACTGCAATGTTTACCATTTCGTATTATTGTAATGTTTACCATTTTGTCATATATTTTAATGTCTACCATTTGTCATACTGTATTGTTTACCATTTCGTAATATTATAGTGTTTACCATTTTGTCATATTGTAATGTATACCATTTTGTCATATTGCAATGTTTATCGTAGGGTCATATTGTAATATTTCTCATTTTGTAATATTGTAATGTTTACCATCTTGTCATATTGTAATGTTTACCATTTTATCATACTGTAATGTTTACCATTTTGTCATGCTGTAATCATTACCATTTCGTAATATTGTAATGTTTACCATTTTGTCATATTGTAATATTTAACATTTTGTCATATTGTAATGTTTACTATTTTGTCATATTGTAATATATACCGCTCGGTTATTTCTGTGACCACAAATGGAAGTTCAGTTCGGTGTTTCAGGACTATTCGCATGGAATAAGTGGTTTCTTCCTGTATGTGTTAGTTAGAGATCGTGGTGTAGCCATGTGCATTTCCTGATACAACACTGAGACATGATTAGCAAGCCGTCAGTGAGACATTATTGAGACCAGAAAATAGCTCGTAGTAAACTGACGAATAATCTCAGTAATGAAGACATTAGACACAAAACCGGTATCATTCCAATCTTGGAATACATATTAAGAAACATCAGATTAAATAGTTTGCACACATCAGCAGGCTAACATCAGACAACATACCACAGCAAGATATGTTACACAGATACAGTGAAGGTAGACTTAGAGACCGACCACGAAAACGATGAACCATCGAAAAAGAAGAGGCGAAAAACTCTACAATATACTCAACACACACGAGGGTCAGCTCCAGAAAACTCTTCAATCCCTGAAGCTGAAAGGCAACAAAGGGTTTAACGAATAGATAGATAGATAGACAAATATTAATGTTTACCATTTTGTCATATTGTAATGTTTACCATTTCTTTATGTTTCAGCGAAGCCAACCACACCAGCAGATGATGGTAAACTATATCTGTACCTTGTATTGTCTTGTAATCTTACTCATTAATTCTCAAACTCCTGCAGATTAGCAGGATGTAGTCCGGAGAAAGGAGGTTTTCAAAAATCGTCATTAAATGTTGATGTCTTCATTGAAGAATAATTCGAGCCATTGAATTACAAATATGCGTTTCAACAGTGAGCCGCGTAGCGCAGTGGTTAGCGCACTGGCTTCGCATATTAGTGGTGCTGGGTTAATTCCCCAGTTGAGGCGGAAATGTTTTTCAGATCGCAACGGTTCCATGGTCGACCCAGCCTTAAATGGGTACCGGATTAATCTGGGAAGTAAAGACTGCGAGGAAGATGAGATGGCTATCGCTCTCATTTGCTGAGCCTCTGAAATGTGAGATCGCTAAAATCTCACACCCTACGGCATTAATAAATGTTATGGGTTACTTTACTTCACGTTTATTAATGTGTTTCAACAAACCAAATTGGATTAGATTTCAGAAAATTTGTATTAAATATCAACAAGATTGTTCCTCGTGCCTTATTGTGCATAAAAAGTATTAAGTACGTTCATTATTTTTGTTAGCAATTCGATGTTTTTAGTGTTCCCTAAAGCTCTTTCGCAACCTTGCCCATAAGCCGCCAACAATCCCAATCGCCCCCTCCCTCCCGAAGTATCTCACTGCCTCCTAAGAGGAGTTTTCGCCCATTGTGAGGGGTGGCGGAGTTGAACAACGATATGTGTGCTGGTTGTGCCCTGTTTAGTCGCTTGATGTTCAATAATGCAATGACTTTGGTGACTCCTGAATACAATATATTTTTGGTCTACCATGCCTCTTGACGTTTCCATTCACGAGTAGTAAACACTTACTGCAGGTTGATTTATGTTTACTCCATTCTCGCATTGCCGGCACTTACTGCAGGTTGATTTATGTTTATTCCATTCTCCCATTGCCGGCACTTACTGCAGGTTGATTTATGTTTACTCCATTCTCGCATTGCCGGCACTTACTGCAGGTTGATTTATGTTTATTCCATTCTCCCATTGCCGGCACTTACTGCAGGTTGATTTATGTTTACTCCATTCTCGCATTGCCGGCACTTACTGCAGGTTGATTTATGTTTATTCCATTCTCGCATTGCCGGCACTTACTGCAGGTTGATTTATGTTTATTCCATTCTCGCATTGCCGGCACTTATTGTAGGTTGATTTATGTTTATTCCATTCTCGCATTGCCGGCACTTACTGCAGGTTGATTTATGTTTATTCCATTCTCGCATTGCCGGCACTTACTGCAGGTTGATTTATGTTTATTCCATTCTCGCATTGCCGGCACTTACTGCAGGTTGATTTATGTTTATTCCATTCTCGCATTGCCGGCACTTACTGCAGGTTGATTTATGTTTATTCCATTCTCGCATTGCCGGCACTTACTGCAGGTTGATTTATGTTTATTCCATTCTCGCATTGCCGGCACTTACTGCAGGTTGATTTATGTTTATTCCATTCTCGCATTGCCGGCACTTACTGCAGGTTGATTTATGTTTATTCCATTCTCGCATTGCCGGCACTTACTGCAGGTTGATTTATGTTTACTACATTCTCGCATTGTAGGCACTTACTGCAGGTTGATTTATGTTTATTCCATTCTCGCATTGCCGGCACTTACTGCAGGTTGATTTATGTTTATTCCATTCTCGCATTGCCGGCACTTACTGCAGGTTGATTTATGTTTACTCCATTCTCGCGTTGTAGGCAATTACTGCAGGCTGATTTATGTTTACTCCATTCTCGTATTGCAGGCACGTACTCCAGTTCGATTTATGTTTATTCCCAATTTCAGTTTCCATTTTCGTCAAAGATCAAGATATTTGACGAAAGACGTTGTTCCACTAACTCGTGTAGCCACTTATTTATAATGTTGTCTATTATTCTATTTTCTGCTTTCTTTAGCCATCTTATTTCACACACAGTATGTCTTCTCTCTCGTGAATCAGTTCGTGCCTAATTTATCTATTTCTATAGAAACGCGATGGCTTGGATCATTGCTATCTTTAATCAGTCACTTGCTCCGAGTAGAGACGAAGGTGATCATAGAATGACAACACAGGGAGCTGGCACGAATGATTTAAGAATAGACTAAGGAGATTGTATAGTGAATATGTCCAGATCACCCCATTGTTCTAAGGTACATAAAAACATGCTAAAGTAGTATGTGTTCACCAGAGTGACAAAAACATCTCAGACAACCAATAAATCATGACATGATTCATTCGCATCTGTGGATTACACTGTTAACAGGCATGAGATTGACCAAGATTGATACAGTTTGCAGAAGATCAAAACAGATTGGGGACAGTCCATTCTCTTAATTTTAACTTATTTCTTCGTATTCCCTTGTGTCCCTTCACCCTCACCCATTCACCCAACAATCATTATTTACTTTACCTCTGTCCAAACAAATGTGGCTGAAAGAGGAACACACACAATGATTAATTACTTCTGTGAGAGATAAATGTGATTTAATGATTATCTCAATGTCAGTCCTACACTCTGCGCATCCCTATAAGATTTACGTCTCGTTTAGAAAAAGACGGTACACGTGCAAATGTTCCCCGTGGCTCATTGATTATATACTTTCATCTTCTTACCCGTCAATCCCCCACTCCCCCCCCCCAACCCTCTAATATCACCCCAATTAATCACAAATCCCTTCAATGTCTTCATAACAGTCTCGTCCACCATTGTGTCCTCGTCAAACGAACTCATATATTGAAAATTATAAATTCCTACGTTGTACATTGTCATCCGTCCACACACAAGTGCTATTGGTCCGAGTGTATCGGTTTCAGTCCACACACAAGTGCTATTTGTCCGAGTGTATCGGTTTCAGTCCACACACAAGTGCCTTTGGTCCAAGTGTATCGGTTTCAGTCCACACACAAGTGCCTTTGGTCCAAGTGTATCGGTTTCAGTCCACACACAAGTGCTCTTGGTCCAAGTGTATCGGTTTCAGTCCACACACAAGTGCTCTTGGTCCGAGTGTATCGGTTTCTGTCCACACACAAGTGCTCTTGGTCCAAGTGTATCGGTTTCAGTCCACACACAAGTGCTCTTGGTCCGAGTGTATCGGTTTCAGTCCACACACAAGTGCTCTTGGTGCCAGTGTATCGGTTTTAGCCCACACACAAGTGCTCTTGATGCCAGTGTATCGGTTTCAGCCCACACACAAGTGCTCTTGGTGCCAGTGTATCGGTTTCAGTCCACACACAAGTGCTCTTGGTGCCAATGTATTGGTTCTCTCATTACCTCTACACAGAATGACCGAAGGTAAATATGCGGGTACGTTATTCTATCTGTTTTGTTTTCTCTGTGTTTGCTGTAAGTTAGTTCGTTATTCCTGTAGGGCCAAAGACGTTACATAGTGCGGATGTCATAGATTTCCATGTCTCTCGTTTCATTGCAATTCGCTTTAGATCTTCATTGTTTCTGATACCGATGGTGAAACGTTCACTTGTAATAGTTCTACGTAAAGTTTCTTTTGGTCTTTCTCTATCACAGCTTGGCAGGGAAGTCTTTCGGTATCCATTCGTAGCGAGTGTCCGATGTAATTCCAGCGACGCTTTCTAATATAGGTGGATACATATTCTTGTTTTGAGTCTTGTCTGACAACTGTGTTTGATTTGAAGTCTGACCAACGTATGCTTAGTAGCCTTCTAAGACATTTATTTTTAAAAGTGTTTAGTCTTTGTTCTAATTTTGATGTTGCTTTCCAACTTTTGCATCCATATGTTAATGTTGGAATTACGTGTATTTGACTGCCAGATATTAAATAGTTTATTGAATGAGTTAGCAGCCAGTGCAATACGGTTTGACATTTCTGTTGATGAATCTCCTGTTGTTGATAGCTTGCTGCCAAGGTATGTGAAGTTGTTGACTTTTTCAAGAGTGTTGACTTGTTCATGTTTGTTGTAAGGCTTCGCATGAATAAACGATGATCGCTTTTCAGGCTATGGTACTTCCTTTAAGGCGTGACTCCCCAATATGATCCATCTACGCATGAAGTAGTTTACCATTCTGAATGTTGCGCATCAAGTATTGAGATTCAAACACAACTAAAATATATTTCAATCCAGGGTGTTCATTTAATGATATTGGACAGATTTGAATTGAAGTAAAACGCAACGTCATTTTTACGTGATGGTTCAGACATGATTCATTGTAAAAAAAAACCAATACTGCAGAGAACCGTCGAAAAATGGGAAGGGGGTTGGGAGGAGCAGAGAGAAGGGGGAAAATAAAGACAAGGACAGAAAACATCAAGGAATGGACAGGACAAGATTTTTTCCCACTCCTCCGCATTGTTGAAGATATAAATCGCTGGAGAACTCTGTGTGATGAAGTATCCAATGTCGTACCCCTACGGCCCTGACGGGTTACGAGATTATTCATTCACAGATTATTAAGTTGCACAACATCACTATTGTGTGTGTACGAACTATTCTTCTGTATTGTGTAATGCCTGCAACAACACACCGTTCATATTTGCACATAATAGTATTTAATTACATTCCCGTTACATTCTTGTTACATGGGTAAATTTTTTCTTTTCTTTCAGGATGCAAAACAACACCAGGTAAGATATTTTTCACTGTAGACAAAGTTATAATTTGTCAAGACGAAAAAACAAGAGAAAATATATGAGACTTTTGAAGAGAAAAAAGAGAGAAAAAATATATGACTTTTTAAGAAAGAAAAAGATATCAAATATAAGAGACTTTTGAACAAGATACAACGCCCTGTAGTACAAGTTATGCATGATTAAGTATAACTGCAGGACAACTGTAGTTTGAAAGTTGTTTAAAATCAATGTAGGGGTATAAAGTATGCAATCATAAGCATCCGTCTTCAGGATTACATCTCGGTAAATTGCAGGAGTTTGAGACTTAACACAGAAGAAGAATAAGCAACTCCATGATGCTAAATCAACGATTAATAATTGATATAAATCAATTGATTGGTGAAATGGTTTGATGTGTCATGAAATCTGATTATGAAACTGAAGAAAATGAATCAATTTCATTTGGATCATTCATACACAGTGCACGCAATGAGTCAAACTACATCCGGTGCAGGCAATGAGTCAAACTACACCCGGTGCACGCAATGAGTCAAACTACATCCGGTGCAGGCAATGAGTCAAACTACACCCGGTGCACGCAATGAGTCAAACTACATCCGGTGCAGGCAACGAGTCAAACTACACCCGGTGCACGCAATGAGTCAAACTACATCCGGTGCAGGCAATGAGTCAAACTAATATGGTGTAGAGTATATTGCTATTACTAGCAATATTAATATTATAATAAGCAAGTCGTGGACAACCCAAGATGACCTAAAACGGACCGTTCTCTATATGACCAATAGTTAACTAGATAGTGCCATGCAGTGATATGGATTACGTGGTCAGAAGTCACCAATATTGACACCATCAAATCAGTACATCTGAGGATGTGGTCACCCAGTGAAAACTATCACATCCTTCATCTGGTTGTCTATCACAATTACAATTTTTAGTGAATTCAGTTGGTGCCATGCACACTGAAATACCATGGTTATTTGACTTATACATTTAAACCATTTATTGATCCAATGCTTCTCAAAACGTTACACAGCGCTAAGCGATGGATTCGTCTAGATATGACAGAAAACTCTGGAATTACTTACACCTCATACAATGTAAAAAGGGTTCCATCACTCGCAATTTGAACAGATCGATACAAACATCTACAAATGACAGCTAGAAACAGCTACTTAACTCCACCTACTTCTAAAACAGCTATTTAAATCCACAAACCTCTAAAGCAGCTACTTAACTTGAGCTACCTCTAAAACAGCTACTTAACTTCACCTACTTCTAAAACAGCTTCATATCTTCACCTACTTCTAAAATAATTACTTAACTTCACTTACTTTTAAAGCAGCTACTTAACTTCACCTACTTCTAAAACAGCTACTTAACTTCACCTACTTCTAAAGCAGCCTCTAAAATTCACCTACTTCTAAAACTGTTACTTAAATTCACCTACTTCTAAAACTACTACTTAACTTCACCTACTTCTAAAGCAGCTACTTAACTTCACCTACTTCTAAAGCAGCAACTTAACTTCACCTACTTCTAAAACAGCTACTTAACTTCACCTACTTCTAAAACAGCTACTTAACTTCACCTACGTCTAAAACAGCTACTTAACTTCACCTACTTCTAAAGCAGCTATTTAAATCCACATACCAAGAAACCCGATAATAAAATCCACCCACTAAATAAACCGATTCTGAAATCCACTCACTTAATAAATTCGATAATGAAACATATTCATTTTTAATAAATTCGATAATGAAACCCACCCACTTAATAAATTCGATAATGAAACCCACCCACTTAATAAATTCGATACTGAAACACACTCACGTAATAAACCCGATACTGAAACCTATTCGCTTAATAAACCCGATACTGAAACCTACTCACTTAATAAAGCTGCCGCAAATATCTAGATCTGTATGGCCAATTATAAATATATTGCTACGCACAAGCCACAATAAACAGCGATAAATAGTTTGTTATGCTAATATGCACTAGCAATAATATATATATATATTCTTCTTATCCACAGCTGTGGTTTGCAAAAACGTCAGTTATGCTGACCTTATCTTGCTATTAGACTCGTCTAACAGCATCAACAGAATTGGTTGGGGAAGACTGCTCAATTTTACATGTAACTTTGTCAAACGGTTGAATATTGGAGACAAAGGTGTTCAGGTCGGAGCTTTGCAGTTTAGTACTAGAATCCAACATCTCTTTTATATGAACGTATTCAAGACAGCAGATGCGATCTGCAAGGTAAATGACTTTTACTATCATCCCTGTATAAGTATGTCTATATCTGAGCTTATCCTTAACAGCTAATTGTATGTCTGTGAATACAGCTATTATAATGAATAGTATTGCGGATATATTTTCCCCATATCTATTTTATGTTCGATAGATTTTTGAGCGGCGTAATTCTACGGGCTTCTGTGACTGCCAAATGCAAATGGTCCATGCGCAATGGAACACAATGATTTTTGCTTTTGTACAATAGGTTTCATCCACACTAGAATAAAATGATTTTTACTTATATACGTAGGTGCCATGCACCGTGGAATATAATGATTTTTACTTATATGCGTAGGTTCCATGCACCGTGGAGTATAATGATTTTTACTTATATACGTAGGTGCCATGCACCGTGGAATAGAATAATGTTTGCTTATATACAAAGGTGCCATGCACATTGGAATAGAATAATGTTTGCTAATATACAAAGGTGTCATGCACATTGGAATAGAATAATGTTTGCTTATGTACATAGACAATGGTGTTACGATTCAAGTAATTACGACCAAATTGATCATGCTCCTGTGTGCGCGTGAGATAGTGTTTCCAGATCGTTCGTACATATAAGAATTATACTCTCTCCAGTGTGAACTGCAATATGTTCAAACCTCATACTCTTTGTATCAAGCATACTATGGCATGAGGTAAATTGTTTCGTTTCTTTGTTTGCGCACTGTACTTTGAATAAGTTACTTCCCCGGCGACGTATTAATACATTAAGATGGCCATTACATTGAAAACTGTGTACCTGGGAATACTGAACCCAATTTGCTTTATAATATAATATTTAAAATGTGTGCACTCTTGTAGCCGAATTGAACTTGGGTCTATTACGTATATCCTGGAAGACATGCTTTGCTGTCGGTGAACTAATCTTGTGTAAAAAAACGGTGTCAATGACCCCTTGGGATACGCAACTCCATTTTCTATGTATGACCATGCTGGAAACCAGTTGTCAATCGAATACGACTTTACCCTCTTAAAGTTGGGTGCTTTATCCTTTCATGCGGGACCCATCTCGCATACATTTCTGTTACTTCATATAGAGTTTCAATCTACTTTAATCGATCTACAAGTTTGTGAAGTATAGTCTCTTTTGATTTGTTCTACAGCATTCCCCGTACAGTGACGATAATTTGTTCACAACATTCTTCCAACAACCACAAAATGAATATAACATAAATATAAAAGAGAAGCTAAAGTTAATAAAAACAGGAGAGATTATGAAAAAGATAAAGAAAAAGAAGGTAATAAGATGATAGTAGAACTCACAAAAACGACGTTTCTGAATGGTTTTTTTAATTTCGCAATTAGAATAGAACTGATCAGAATATCGCATTTGATTTAATTTGACTGTTCGGATGAGTCTATTGTCCATTTTAATTATTTTCCATTGTCCACTAATAATTTGACTGATCAAAGCTTTCCATTGTCCACTAAGAGTTATTCATATTTTCAGCCAATGAATTGCTTGTAACAATTGTAACATCCATGATGAGTACTGAAATCCGCAGGTCCTGTATCTCAAGTATGATTTGACGGCAAATCATATCCCAACATTCGTGATTCAACCATTAATCAAAATATTATAGATCGTGATGCTTTAATCACATCTATAGATTTCTTCAATCAAACAAGTGCCACGCCGAATGGCGACATCGATCATGTTTCTCCACAACTCTGTCTCTCACATTGTTAATAATTTATGTTAGTGACGTTTTGTGTTTATGTCACAAGACAAACCATCCAGAAATGTATTTCTTTGTCTTCATCTGTGTCTTCGTTCCTTGATCTTTTTGCAGTGGTTCACGTTCTAATCATCTCAACCCATGAAATTACATTATTGACTGTCTGCTTCTAATTGTGTGATATGATGTGTTCTTTTAATCTAGCATCTTTGATGACTAAATTAAATTTTCTGGTTGTTCATTGAATTCTCTCTAAAACAACCACTTCCTGTTGCCCCGAGAAAATATTTAGCTCTATTGTTTAACGTTCATATTTCGCACCTAGAAAGACGAGTTGATTCACTCTATCATCCCCGCACTCGATTTCACGTATGCATTGGTTAAATTCAGAAATGTGTTGCGCAATCATAGCTAAGTAGGTTGCAAACTGTTGCAAAATGTGATTCGCTAATCACATCTCGACATTTCCTACTAAATTATATCTCAGAATAATGTAGATGGTTATTCGCTAATCACATCTCGACATTTCCTACTAAATTATATCTCAGAATAATGTAGATGGTTATTCGCTAATCACATCTCGACATTTCCTACTAAATTATATCTCAGAATAATGTAGATGGTTATTCGCTAATCACATCTCGACATTTCCTACTAAATTATATCTCAGAATAATGTAGATGGTTATTCGCTAATCACATCTCGACATTTCCTACTAAATTATATCTCAGAATAATGTAGATGGTTATTCGCTAATCACATCTCGACATTTCCTACTAAATTATAACTCAGAATAATGTAGATGGTTATTCGCTAATCATATCTCGACATTTCCTACTCAATCATACGTATGAAATATTTTTATCTAACTTGAACATTCTTGTTGCAGTTTATTTTCAGTATAGCGCATCTACAAGAGAACACGGACACTACTGGCGCTCTGAAGACTGTTATCACTGGCGGGTATTTCAGTCAAAAAAATGGTGCTAGAGCAGACGCACCGCGGCATCTCCTTGTAATTACAGATGGTAGACCAGACAACCAAGCAACAGGTAATACCTTACATTCGTTGTTGATCGCCATTTTCTGCCACATTTTTCATTCGAAGTAATATACTGACATGTACTTATCCTCTCGTTCTCGAGTCGAAATCATTCATGCATAAGAGGGTGCAACATCAGGAGGCTTCACAAAGAAGGCTTCTTGCGGACATGCTTCAAAGGACGGCTTCACAAAAAAGGATATATAACTTTACCTCAAGTTATATCTGGAACATTGAATTCACAGTTTGTTTGCGTACATTATCAACTTCATCTCAATATACAACTACATAACCTTCAATCAATGCGGGTCTCAGGAACAATACACTTAAAATGATGTAGTTGTGTAACAACCTGCAACAACTTCGTAACCTTACAAACAGGTTACCACCAGAACTAATACGTTTGAAATTTCGTTGGTGAAATACCACCATTCATCTACCCTAATAGACGGGTGCCAGGGCACAGGTTACAGTGCATGAACTCGCCCAGCTACACTCGAAACCACAAGGCATAATTATATACTTAGATGGCTCTGTTAACATAAACACAAATAAAAGCGGTTGGGGTTTTGTTGACTAAATAAACGGCGTAAAGTTGCTTAAGAAATCTTCAGCATATTCCACTGTCACATCGAGAATTAGGATGGAAATAGAGGTAGTTAAGCAGCATTTAATTGGATGATAACTGATACATCAACACACTCGGTAATACTCACAGACTCTCAAAGCATGCTTCGCAAGATAGAAAAGTTCATGCTGAGAAAACAATTGTGGAATTTATTGAACAACGCTATCGTTCAGAGCATTACATGGATATACTGACCTGGTCATGCTGGGGTCATAGGAAAAGAGATGGTCGACATATTGGGAGGCAATGTGGCGATAATCGGCACATTGCTGAGAGGAGATAAAGCAGACTTAATGAAGGCAGTAATAAATACGTTTCAAGATGACGATGATGTCAATGATGCAGAGAACGTACACATACAGAGAATGTTAGAAATGAGAATATCTAGAGGTGAGGGAAGCAAAAGTACATTTTTTTGGAAAGTCCTGAAGATCACACAATCAACACCTGACCGGGACTCTGAGTTAACATACACTGGGATGACTGCTGGAACAGAGGGCGGAGTACTTATGGGAATGCCCCGCTTGCTGTGAAGCCAGTTTCTAATAAAAAATTTACCCTAATTAAGATATAATACGAATAAGCACACTGGATAGGAATCCTTGAACATATCAGAATGTCACATATTCTGAAACAGCATCAACGTCTATGCTTCTATACAATAGTTATTTATTTATAATGATCCCCTCCTGGGTGTCAGAATTCCACAACCATTTTGTAGATTTCCCCTTATAATTACACATTTGGTTGGTTATTTAGTTGCTGATCCAGCGGTCTATGGGCTCATGTCCTTTGACCCAATGCCATTAAATGTCAATATATTGCTGGGAAGTATGTGGATTTTCGCAACTTCCGTAACCATATGCGTAATTACACATCTACTTCATACAAATAATCATTACTTATAGTTAAGCTCCTTATTCTAATAGTATAATACTTACTCTAACATTATCAACACTAGAATTCTCTGATTATGATCCACATCAGCACTAAAATCTACTAACTTTGACTATTATTTACAACAGAACTAAAATCTACTAACTTTGACTATTATTTACAACAGAACTAAAATCTACTAACTTTGACTATTATTTAAACAGCACTAAAATCTACTAACTTTGACTATTATTTACAACAGAACTAAAATCTACTAACTTTGACTATTATTTACAACAGAACTAAAATCTACTAACTTTGACTATTATTTACAACAGAACTAAAATCTACTAACTCTGACTATTATTTACAACAGAACTAAAATCTACTAACTTTGACTATTATTTACAACAGAACTAAAATCTACTAACTTTGACTATTATTTACAACAGAACTAAAATCTACTAACTTTGACTATTATTTACAACAGAACTAAAATCTACTAACTTTGACTATTATTTACAACAGAACTAAAATCTACTAACTCTGACTATTATTTAAAAAGCACTAAAATCTACTAACTTTGACTATTATTTACAACAGAACTAAAATCTACTAACTTTGACTATTATTTACAACAGAACTAAAATCTACTAACTATTATTCACTTCTTCATTATAACCTTCTTTCTTTAATGAACCTGTAAGACAGGTATCCTTTAACGAATTCTCAATTATATCAGTGATCTCCTCCTTTAACGAATTCTCAATTCTATCAGTGATCTCCTCCTTTAACAAATTCTCAATTCTATCAGTGATCTCCTCCTTTAACGAATTCTCAATTCTATCAGTGATCTCCTCCTTTAACGAATTCTCAATTCTATCAGTGATCTCCTCCTTTAACAAATTCTCAATTCTATCAGTGATCTCCTCCTTTAACGAATTCTCAATTCTATCAGTGATCTCCTCCTTTAACGAATTCTCAATTCTATCAGTGATCTCCTCCTTTAACGAATTCTCAATTCTATCAGTGATCTCCTCCTTTAACGAATTCTCAATTCTATCAGTGATCTCTTCCTTTAACGAATTCTCAATTCTATCAGGGATCTCCTCCTTTAACGAATTATCAATTCTATCAGTGATCTTCTAGTTTGACTATTTCTTTACTAACATTTGATAAATTTCAATTTTCCTAGACCTACTAATCACAAGTAATTATTAAGCATAGTTGATCTAATTTCTGCATAAATTCAGACAACAATACCGTCCTCCCTGACATTCCAATTTCTCCAAGAAGTTCTAAAACTCTACGGGCTGGCTCTCTTTTATAGACAAAGGACCCCCCGCTGTATTCTGCTCCCGTCACATTTTCGGTAAATACTTTCATTAGCTGTGCTTCTGAGTTGAATCTAACTTTATACCTCGCTACAAATAGTTTTATTTGCGAGATAATTATATAACTTCGCTAGCAATCATGCGAACAGTTTCTAACTAACACGCTTTCCTGCTTCTAATTCCGTCTTACTTACTATAATTAAACAGACTTGTGTCAATTTTTGGGTGAACACATTGTATCCTTTTTGCGATATATTCCAAATTAAACATAACTATATTTAAAAACCACTTAACTACACTTAATAACCACTGCAAAGACCAACGAGAGAAGAAAAAAGGGACGACAAAGAGAAAAGTTATTAGATGTATTTGTATTATTGCACAGTAAAACATCATCAACCGAGCTTATTGACAACACAAGAGACAGAATCGTGATCGCCTAGGCCATTCGCCATGGCACTTGATTGACTGATATTTTACGTATCTCTCACATTACAAGGCTATCCAGTTGGTCACCTTAACTACTATTTGTAGTTACCGTTTGTGTCCATTAGTCACAAAACCGGTTAAAACAGATTTACTTGAAATTTTTGTCAAACTACAGGGACATAATTCTGTTGTGTCTTCATTGTTAACATCATTCCCCGGTTATCAAATTGACAAGGACAATGTCTGTCAAACTGACATGTTTTTCAAACATGTAAGCCAAGTAAATCAGGGGCAAATAAGATTAACGCTTTTAAGGTGAAATGCTGCAGAAAAAATATCATAGAAGGACAAAAAGAAAAAAAAACCTATATATTATAAACACATTGAAGGTGTCAGAGTGATGATTACTAAACACAATAGCAAAATGGAAATTACACCTGTTTGGTCATATAAAGAGGCATGGCAATTTAGAAAGACAAGTTATAAAGGCAGCGCACCTGGTAGAAGGAGAGGGGGCAAGCCAAGAAGAAGAGGAACTGACGACATTATGATAACATGAATACGTCGTTGAAAAATGCTAACCGCGTAGCCCAAGTCAGAGACAGGTTCATGGAGTTCATTGGGAAGACAACGTTCTGGAATGAATACGTCACATAACACATTTTAGAAGACTGCAAAAAAGCTGTATGGGGCAAAAGGGGAATAAGAACTACCATCACATTCATAGTTATTCAGACAAGTAATATCATAAAAAGTGATGACTATACAGACACGATGGATGCAAAGACAGGGGCAGATCTTGTAAACATTGGATTACAGAAATAAAAGAGTCAACGAAAACAAATATATCTAAAGCACACAAAAAGCCATCGCCAGAGAGCTATTCTACTCCTGATTCTGCAAGGCATAGCGGTATAAAGCGTAAAGAAAACTTAAGAAAATATAATCAGTCCTTTATGCCTATGAAACATGGACAGTATATTCCAGATACTCTAGAAGACAACCATTTCTACATAAGCTGCTGTCGTAATATACGCACCATTCATTAGTGGGATAAAATAACAGACAGTGAAGTACTGCTGTAATCTAGGTCTGCAATCATACACACATTTTTCATAAAGGCGCAGACACTCTGGAGATGACATATGGTCTTTTTGAAAGACCATGACCTTCCAAAAACAAGGTTATATGGAGAACTCCAGACTGGCTCGACATGGTCGGAAAACAGAATAAACGTTTTAACGACATTTAAGACATCATTGAATCACTTCAAAATAGACACATATTCATGGAAAAATCATGCACAAGACAGATCCAACTGATATCGCGGAATCAAGAGTGGTTCTGCTGCTGCAAAGAACCTCAAACATCAATGGTGCGCAACAAAAACGCGCTAGCAGAAAGGCAAGTCCTGCTCACTCCTCCCACATATGCTCAAGGTGTGGCAGACAGTCCAGGTACATAGAGGACTCTATAGTCACAGTCCGGCCTACCACAGACATCATCTTCTTCTTCATCATCATCCCAGTTAAGTTGAATGCTCATCATCGATGAATGAACAACACTTAATCGCTCCATTTGAAACATCAATTTGAAACATCAATTTGAAACATCAATTTGAAACATCAATTTGAAACATCAATTTGAAACATCAATTTGAAACATCAATTTGCATTTAGATCAATGGTAAAAAAGTACAGAACCAGTCTATGACAACAAAAATACGGCAAGATGTTGTATGTGAAGAAAGTTCAGAAATGAATGGCTAACTGTATGTCATGTGACGTATTCCTTCCAGAACGTTGTCTTCCCAATGAACTCTCTGAACCTCTCTCTGTCCTGGGCGATGTGGCTTGCATTTTCTATCGATGTATTCATGTTATCTTTAATGTCTTCAGTCCATCGTCTTCTTGGTCTGCCCCTTCTCCTCTTCCCAGGTACTCTTCCCTCCATTATTTGTCTTTCTAAACAGTTATGTCTCTTTATATGACCAAACAGGCGTAGTTTTCTTTTTGTTATTGTGTTTCGTAACCAACACTCTGAAATATTCAATGTGTTTATAATATCTGAGTTTCTGATTGTATCCTTCCATGATATTCTAAGTATCTTAATGGCTAACTACATAACAGTATTTGTGATCGCTTTTTCATCCTTCCTTAAGATACTTATAAATCAGTAAAATACACAGATGTGTATTAGCGTATTGGAATGTCACATGGGTCTAAGTAGAAGTGCTAAAATGTATCGGATATAAATTGTTACTGGTAGTCAGTCACACGATAGATAATAACAGCATAAAATTATTTTGTTGTATTTAACTCATAATGTACAACAAGACTATTCAATAGACACGGGAAACTGATTTAATTCTACCGCATACCTACTGAATATCTCTATATCCTATTTTGACTGTATGCTTATTTGTGAAGGTTGTTTTAGTGTGTTTTATTAATATAGTAATACACGTGTTTTTAGACAAACTATAGCTTCTATAACGATTCAAGATGCTTCTATAACGATTCAAGATGCAATTCTTACCTTCTAATTGATACGAAAAACTCATTCTCCATTATACTTTATTCATCAGCTGTGCCGGCATCACAACAGGTCAGGGACGCAGATATCTCAACAACGTTTGTAGGTGTTGGTTCTGTGGACAAACCTGTCCTTACTGCTCTGGCTGGAGGAGAACAAAACACATACAGTGTGAAAAGTTTTGCCGACCTAGAAGCCATCACAGACTCATTAGTTAAATTAATCTGTGAATGTAAGATTTGCATTTGTTTATTAGTTTATACGAACTGAACATACTATGTATATGTGTATGTATAGTTTATATATGAATATGCATAGTTTATATATGTTATCGTTCACACAAATCATGATTCTTTAGATATTTCTGACAGGATAGTTTATATTCTTATTCTTCTTTTTCATCGTTCATTCTCAAACTCCCACTGGATTCTCCTGTAACAAGACAATGGTCATACTAAATTTCTAACAGGATGTAGACCTGAGAATGAAAATGCCCTTGTATTTGCGCTATTGGCCCGACACTTCCGCCTTCGGTGGTGTTTAAATTCGACCTGACATATGTCTATGGTGGTTTGGCCTGATATTACCAATATTGATGTGTGTACTTGGTTACATGATGCGTGTTTTCATCAAAATAGACTTCAATCTCCAACTCATAAAGCAATCAATCTTCCCAAAAATCACAAACATGCTAAAATGTCAGATATCCAGTGATATACAGGCATATCCGGCAGTAGTGTTTCTCAAAGTGAGTGTGTCCAGCCCCAGCGGTATTACGCCACTTCAAGTTAGCGTTGACAGTGGAATGAACAACAAAGTGTAACTCAGGGTATCTCATAAGTAGGATTTAATGTAACGATTAAATCGCTGAATCTAGCATCATTGTCGTTGTAAGATGGCGAGCAGATATGCGGGCTGTGTCAGCATCCGTGTCAGTTACTTAATTATTTTGTTACTTAGTAAGTTTGTTAGTTAGATGTTTGGATGATTTATTGGTGGGTTTGTTGGATAGATAACACGTTCTTTTGTGTTAGTTAGCTGTCTAGTTAGTTATTAAGTCAGTCAGCTCCTTAGTTAGTTATTAAGTCAGTCAGCTTCTTAGTTACTTATTAAGTCAGTCAGCTCCTTAGTTAGTTATTAAGTCAGTCTGCTCCTTAGTTAGTTATTAAGTAATATGAATATTATTGTATCTTTATACTTCTGGATGAATATGTATAGTCTTGTAGGAAGATACTATAATAGATAATATCACTTCTTACGAGTTCACTCACAGACATCTAAATGCAAGGGCTAGAAACGCATCACACTTAAGGAGTATTTTATTCGCGTTTTCTCGTGTTGACTAAATTCTCACTAGTATGAGACAAACAACAAGTACGTATCCATGACAGATTTTTCACGCTGTATTGTATACAGCTTCACTTACTTTGATATGTCTGACGTGTCCGTTCTGGCTGACAACACAAAGTACATGCAACTTGACCAATAATTTACCGTATCAATCAAGATGAGTGAAGTGTTTTGATATCAGAACTTATGCTTAATCTTGAGAGTAAGTTATCATCAGCGCACTCCGGACAATTCCACATGTTCTCTCATCCTCTCCTCAATACATCCATCAGAGTGTATAAGCTGACAGTTACAGTTCAATACATCCATCAGAGTGTATGAGCTGACAGTTAAAGTTCAATACATCCATCAGAGTGTATGAGCTGACAGTTACAGTTCAATACATCCATCAGAGTGTATGAGCTGACAGTTACAGTTCAATACATCCATCAGAGTGTATGAGCTGACAGTTACAGTTCAATACATCCATCAGAGTGTATGAGCTGACAGTTAAAGTTCAATACATCCATCAGAGTGTATGAGCTGACAGTTACAGTTCAATACATCCATCAGAGTGTATGAGCTGACAGTTACAGTTCAATACATCCATCAGAGTGTATGAGCTGACAGTTACAGTTCAATACATCCATCAGAGTGTATGAGCTGACAGTTAAAGTTCAATACATCCATCAGAGTGTATGAGCTGACAGTTACAGTTCAATACATCCATCAGAGTGTATGAGCTGACAGTTAAAGTTCAATACATCCATCAGAGTGTATGAGCTGACAGTTACAGTTCAATACATCCATCAGAGTGTATGAGCTGACAGTTAAAGTTCAATACATCCATCAGAGTGTATGAGCTGACAGTTACAGTTCAATACATCCATCAGAGTGTATGAGCTGACAGTTACAGTTCAATACATCCATCAGAGTGTATGAGCTGACAGTTACAGTTCAATACATCCATCAGAGTGTATGAGCTGACAGTTACAGTTCAATACATCCATCAGAGTGTATGAGCTGACAGTTACAGTTCAATACATCCATCAGAGTGTACGAGCTGACAGTTACAGTTCAATACATCCATCAGAGTGTATGAGCTGACAGTTTCAAGTTCAATACATCCATCAGAGTGTATGAGCTGACAGTTTCAAGTTCAATACATCCATCAGAGTGTATGAGCTGACAGTTTCAAGTTCAATACATCCATCAGAGTGTATGAGCTGACAGTTTCAAGTTCAATACATCCATCAGAGTGTATGAGCTGACAGTTTCAAGTTCAATACTCATTTCTCATTCTCTTAGTAAATATATATAATGTTCATCTTAACGCGATGTTCCGATCTGTCTCTTGCCAGCGACCATGAGTTATACTTTTGAAAATCTTCTGATTTTCTCAACGTATTGAGATACCTCAACGTATTAACTATGTCAGATTGGTCTATTGATATACCTATGGACACTTTCATCATGCTCGCCAGTGTATCGGACGCTTATTGCCCTCAAGACCCGCATTTCGTGGCACGAATATAAAGGAGATCATGAAAATTATGAACATAAAATCTCCGGAATTTTTTTGTGTAACAGCAGACTAACTCTGTGACGTTTATACATGCAACATAGCGTTTGAAAAACATATGGAAAAACAACAAAATAGAAACGAAAGTGCTAATGTTACGAACTTTTATTTTTCCGGTTGCAACATACGGCTGTGAAACATGGACTCTAAGTAAAACAGTGGTAAAGAAGATCAACGCCTTCGAGCTACATAAAGATACCAAGAATATGATGGAAGGAAAACATCAGAAACTAAGATATTATTAAAACATTGGGCATTCCAGAGTGTTGGTTGCTAAACACAATAAAAAAATGAAAACTACACATGTTTGGTCATATAAATAGACACAACTGTTTAGAAAGACAAACAATGGAAGAAAGAGTACTTGGGAAGAGGAGAAAGGGCAGACCACGAAGACGATGGACTGATGATATTAAAGATAACATGAATAAATCGCTAGAAAATACAAGCCACATCGCCCAAGACAGAAAGAGGTTCAGAGAGTTCATAGGGGAGACAACGTTCTGGAAGGAATACGTCACATGACATCATACCGTTTCATACTGCACTTCTGGATGGCCAGTGTATACAACAGACAATCATTTATGAATTTAATAAAAACTTAACGCGTTTTGCACAAGACTGATCTGTCATATATATTTACTTCTCTCATATTTGTTACATCATTAATATCATAATTAATTTGTTCCTTTCGTGACTGAGAAAATCTAAATATATATTGTCCTTATCCACAGCACAAATATGCAAAAATGAATCCAAGGCGGACTTACTCTTAGTTATCGACAGTTCAAACAGCATTGCTGACATTGGCTATAGTAGATTGCAAACTGGTGTTTGCAACCTGGTCCAAAAATTAAACGTTGGAAGAAACAATGTGCGGATTGCGGGATTAGTGTTCAGCACTCGTTTAAAACATTTGTTTTATTTCAGTGATTTTCTGAGCGCTGATGACATATGTAAGGTATTGTACATTATTAGTTAGTTTTGTATCAATGTGACTTCCTCTTCTATTATCTGCTTTTGTTCATTTAACTAAATATGATGATGGCGTTGATGATGGCGTTGATGATGATGGCGTTGATGATGATGTTCCCAGTTTGCAAGAAAATATGAGCATGGCATTGGGACAAAATGTTCCCGTTATATTTGATTATTTCTGTGTCCTCAGATGAATGATGAAGCCAATACGGGCTCTGAAGGGTATGTTGCAATGCGGGCTCTGAAGGTTCTATTGCAGTAAGGGCTCTGAAGGATCATTTGCAGTACGGACTCTGAAGGATCTGTTGCAGTTAGGGGATCTGAAGGATATGTTGCAATACGGACTCTGAAGGTTCTGTTGCATTACGGGCTCTGAAAAATATGTTGCAGTACAGGCTCTAAAGGCATTTGTTGCAATACGGGCTATGAAGGATATGTTGCAGTACGGGCTCTAAAGGATCTGTTAAAATACGAACTCTGAAGGATCTGTTGCAATACGGACTCTGAAGGATCTGTTGCAATAGGGCTCTAAAGGATATGTTAAAATACGAACTCTGAAGGATCTGTTGCAATACGGACTCTGAAGGATCTGTTGCAATAGGGCTCTAAAGGATATGTTAAAATACGAACTCTGAAGGATCTGTTGCAATACGGACTCTGAAGGTTCTGTTGCAATACGGACTCTGAAGGATATCTTGTAGCATGGGCATGAATGTAGTAGCTCTTATAATGAGGGAAAGCAGTCGTGTCTCTCCTGTCTGTCATGAATCATCTGTTGCGTTCTACTCTGTTCAAATCTCGGACTGAACTGAAGATTCCACACTGGAGAATCAAGAGCTGTGAATTCCGAAGTGCTTGGGTTAATCTAGTCGTGGCCTACCAAAATAACAACCACATCAAGTGTGAGAATGGAAATAGAGTCGGTGACAGAAGCTCTCACTTGACCAGACACGCAACCACCTACACACTCAGTGATTGTATAGGACTCTCACTGTATGCTGCGCAAGCTAGAAAAGGGTATGATCAGAACTGAATGGGTCACTATTCTTTATAACGCGCAGAGTTTTTACATGGATCTACTGTTCAGATCATGCTGTCATCGCGGAAACGAAAGAGCCGATGTATTGACTGGTAAAGCCTTGGTGAATGACACTGAGACCAGAAGAAGAGTTGAATTGAATAAATTAGAGCAGTCATGGATACCCTACAAAAAGACGAAGACAATGTCGAACAAGACAGTGTACATGTTCAGAGATTGGTAGAAATTACTGGAAGCGAGGGGAGAAAGTGCACCATTTCAGGAAAAATCAGAAGTTCGTGCAATCAACAACTATCTGGTATACTGAGCTTATACACTTCTAGGTGGCTGACGGAACGGCAAGCAGAGCATATATGAGAATGCCCAGTGCTGTGAGGATTGTTCCTAATCAAGAATCTAGTAGCACTTAAGACATGTCTTAAAATAGTATTTCAAATGATTTCCCACCTCCACTTGAATGCTTAACTACGCTCAGCCCTCCTCTTGAATACTTAACTACTCTTCGCCCTCCTCTTGAATACTTAACTACTCCTCGCCTTCCAATTGAATACTTAACTACTCTTCGCCCTCCAATTGAATACTTAACTACGCTCCACCCTCCACTTGAATGCTTAACTACGCTCCACCCTCCACTTGAATGCTTAACTATGCGCAGTTCATCAAAGAACAAAAACTCTGTGGAAGACGATTATCTGGAATTCGGACAATGTTACCTGTCCAACGACATTCGGACAATGTTACGGGTCCAACGACATTCGGAAAATGTTACCGGTCCAACGACATTCGTACAATGTTACCGTTCCAACGACATTGAGACCTGATCAACAATTCTAGGATGCTTTCATTCTTAGCAACATGTAACATACAACAGGAATATCTATGCTATCACTAGGTGTGCCATTAGCAACATTCAACATACGATAGAAATATCTATGCTATCACTAGGTGTGCCATTAGCAACATTCAACATACGATAGAAATATCTATGCTATCACTAGGTGTGCCATTAGCAACATTCAACATACGATAGAAATATATATGCTATCACTAGGTGTGCCATTAGCAACATTCAACATACGATAGAAATATATATGCTATCACTAGGTGTGCCATTAGCAACATTCAACATACGATAGAAATATCTATGCTATCACTAGGTGTGCCATTAGCAACATTCAACATACGATAGAAATATATATGCTATCACTAGGTATGCCATTAGATTTACCACCCTGCAACAATAAATCTATATATCTGCGGGTTTAGGGACAAAACACCAGAATTAATTTCGTTTATAAGGAAAAAGATATAGAAATTCTAAGGCTGGCAGATATCAGGAAAAAATGAAAACAACATAAAGGTGGTCCTTAACAATTACGTTTTGATATGGAGCGGGGTGGGTGCAAATGAAAGAGGACAACGTGGTATCGGTTCTTATTACATCAAAACAAGGCAAAATTAATGTCAGACGTCGAACGCGTGTCAGATACGATAGTAAGAATACAGTTAACAGAAGCAGAAAGAACAACCATATACAAGTTAATACAAGTTTATGCCCCATGCAATATCACTAATAACATAGAAGAAAGAAACGAATTTTTTGGAAAACTTTATGAAGTTCTGAATAAAATTAATAATAAAAACAATGTAATTGAATGGGAGATTTCAATGGTAGAATTGGGAGGGGGAAAAACACATCGTGAACATTTTTTGGGAAACTTCGGGGACACAACAAAAGATCGTAACAACAACGTATAGGGACTCATTAATTTATACTTAGTACACGGACTATTAATAGCTAATTCCAGCTACGAGCACAGACGGAGTTACATAACCTGGTACATTTGGAATTTTCTATTAATAATGTCACAGAGTGACTGCATACTGGTAAGACATCATCATCATCAGGTGCCATGCTGGCTGGCGTAGGCGGTCATAGATCTCCACAGCTCTCTGTCCGCAGTATTATGTATCAAATTCGTTGTTGTTTCTTTGCCGTGCCAGGTTGTCAAACTGTCTAATATTTTCTCACGTTGTCGCCCTGTCTCTGGTGCCTTCAAAATTGCCTGTTGTGATTATGTTCTCTAAACATGCCCGTCTCATGAAGTGGCCAAAAAAAGAAGATTGCCTTTTTCTTATATTGTTGATTAAGGTCCGTTTTGCATTTAACTCATTTAACACCTCTACATTAGTTTTTCTGGCAGTCCATAGTATTCTCAGCAGTCTTCTGTAGAACCACATCTCTGTTGCCTCCAATCTCCCACTTTCCAGTTTGTTTATTGTCCAAGACTCGCACCCATATGTTAGTATAGGGGTTATATAGCACTGCAGAACTCTCTTTCTCACCTCTAATGACAAGGTCATATTACACAGTATATTTTTCATTTTTCTGAATGTTGGTAAGACATAGGAAGAAGATAAACATCACCGACGCATGGCTTATTTAACTTATACCACATACAAACATAGATGCTGACCACCGTCCGGTTGTAATAACAAAAAAAACGGAAACGAAAAGAAAGATCAACTACGAAGGAAAAACAAAAACAAGAACCACAGCTGAACTTTATAACTCTAGACGATGAACACCAAAGAGATGTGCTATATCAAGAAATGTTCATGGCCTTCACTACCCTACCAAACAAAAGTAATTTTTTTAAGTAGGAAGCCAGAGGACAATTTTTTTTAAATTCTTGAGACTAACGGGAATTGAACCAGCCCGTTCTACGGCACCAAATCGCCTAGCAACAATTGCACACACGTTTTTCCGTACTTGACTAACCGCATCTCCAAAAAAGATGCGATTTCATCAAGCCATTCAAATCGTGCACACAAAGTCACCCGAACGGACCAATCGAGACAAGGACTATTACAACAACCACAAACATCCCGTACAGGTATTGAAATATCCTCTGTAACAACAAACACATAACATAATATCCGTGTCATGTTTCTGCGGCACTCCTCACTGTGTCGGACATTCTCTGACATCGTGGTTATTTATAATTTAATTTAACAAATCTTGAATATTCTGTACTTTAATATAATTCTTACAGCCGATGGTAACTGGTCCAGGTCCGTTCTAGCGGCAACAAACCGCCTTGCAACTCAAGTAAACAAGTTTTCCGTACTTTGCCAACCACATCCCCCCAAAAAGATGTGATCTCGTAAATACAGTACACATTCAACCTGTGTACTCAAGTTACTGAGAACGTACCAATCGAGACAAGGACTATTACAAGAACAGCGAACATCCCGTACAAGTATTGAAATATCCTCAGTATTACGAACATAACATAGAACATAATCCTTGTAGTATCAAGGACTTCAAGGCCTTCTTGTAAACATAAATAACATAAAGACAGTACAATGTTCCTTTATAATAACAGCTTATACATGCCAATAACAGGCCTGTAGGTCCTTGTAGTACTATTTATGTTGTATGTTTGTGTTAGTGAGGATATGTCAATACGTGTACAGTATGTTCATTGTTGTTGTAATAATCCTTGTCTCGATTGGTCTGTTCTCAGTGACTTGAGTACACAGGTTGAATTTCTTGACGACATCACATTCTGTTTTGCGGATGTGGTTGGTCAAGTGCGGAAAACTTGTTTACTTGACGTGTAAAGGCGATTCGGTACCGCTAGAACGGAAATCGTTCAATTCCCGTCGGCTTTTATAATTATTTTCATTTATCCTCATGCTTCCTACATGAACTTTTTTGTATAAGCTTTTTTTAACATAGTTCTCTATCACTGGTAATCGACAATATGTCTCATTCCAATATCGATTTTTATCTCTGGTAATTTTCAATATGTCTCATTCCAATATGGATTTTTATCTCTGGTAATTGTCAATATGTCTCATTCCAATATCAATTTTTACTCTGGTAATTGTCAATATGTCTCATTCCAATATCGATTTTTACTTTGGTAATTGTCAATATGTCTCATTCCAATATCTATTGTTATCTCTGGTAATTGTCAATATGTCTCATTCCAATATCGATTTTTACTGTGGTAATTGTCAATATGCCTCATTCCAATATCGATTTTTATCTCTGGCAATTGTCAATATGTCTCATTCCAATATCGATTTTTACTCTGGTAATTGTCAATATGTCTCATTCCAATATCGATTTTTATCTCTGGTAATTGTCAATATGTCTCATTCCAATATCGATTTTTATCTCTGGTAATTATCAATATGTCTCATTCCAATATCGATTTTTATCTCTGGTAATCGTCATTATGTCTCACTTTAACATTGATCTTAATTACAGCTACTCTACGAAACCACTCAACTACATGAAAACACCAACACAAAAGGTGCTTATCAAAGTGTTATCGACAAAGGTTATTTTACAACTTCGAAAGGTGCTAGACCGGATGATCCTGAAGTATCCCCTTTTATGATTACAATTACAGATGGTAGACCAGACGACGTGCCTGGAGGTAAAAATATTTCATTTCATTACATAGTATTACGTTACTGACACCGTGTATATTCTAGTTACTGACACCGTGTATATTCTAGTTACTGACACCGTGTATATTCTAGTTACTGACACCGTGTATATTCTAGTTACTGACACCGTGTATACTCTAGTTACTGACACCGTGTATCTTCTAGCCACTGGCACCGTATATGTTCTAGCTAGTAGCACCATGTTTGTTTTAGCTACTGACACTGTGTATGTTCTAATTACTGGCACCGTGTACGTTCTAGTACTGTCGCTGTGTATGTTCTAGCTACTGGCACTGTGTATGTTCTAGCTACTGGCACTGTGTATGTTCTAGCTGTGTATGTTCTAGCTACTGGCACTGTGTATGTTCTAGCTACTGGCACTGTGTATGTTCTAGCTGTGTATGTTCTAGCTGTGTATGTTCTAGCTACTGGCACTGTGTATGTTCTAGCTACTGGCACTGTGTATGTTCTAGCTGTGTATGTTCTAGCTACTGGCACTGTGTATGTTCTAGCTGTGTATGTTCTAGCTACTGGCACTGTGTATGTTCTAGCTACTGACACTGTGTATGTTCTAGCTACTGTCACTGTGTATGTTCTAGCTGTGTATGTTCTAGCTACTGGCACTGTGTATGTTCTAGCTACTGGCACTGTGTGTGATGTAGCATGCATACACAATGTGTACACGTATACAAAAGCCTCCAAACATAACATGCATCCATATACCTCCAAACATACCATGCCTTTGAGACATCCATAACCCTCTTAACATAACATGCATTCATAAGCCTCCTAACGTAACATGTCTTTGAGACAAAGAATATTACTGTCAGAAACGCTACGATTTGTCAATAGACATTTTCTCTCAACTAAAGGGACTACTTTATCATCATCACCCGCAGCAATAACATCAACGTCACTTGTATCATTATCATCATCATCACCTGTGTCAATATCACAATCACTACCATCATTACTATAATCATTGTCATCATCATCATCATCATATGCATCATCGTCTCCGTCAACCATAACGTAATCAATATCATCATCACCCCTATCACTCAACCCTATCATAATCAAAGTCATTACCATCTTCATAATTATCATCATTATAATCATCATCATCTTCATCATCATCTTCATTATCATCATCAGATTTATTATTATTATAAACATTGGTTTCATCATTATTAACCTGCACGGGTCTGAATGTGAATGATATTTTCTTCCAACCAGCGCTGGCTGCTTGCGATAAAGTCAAGAAATTAAAAGTGACGTCTATCATACTAGGAGTTGGTTACACTGAGCCTGCCGTTCTGAACGCACTGGCCAGTTCCCCACAATATGTCTTCAGCGTTAAAAGCTTCAAAGACATTGACACTGTCTCTGGACTACTGGTTAAAACCATCTGCAAACGTAAGATTAACATTCTATTTGTTGTATTTCTTTGTGCATTTGCTGGAAATCTTGTAGGACCATAGTCCTGCTACAAAAGAGATCCATCGGAGTTTTGGAATGAACGCTAAGAAGAAGAATTTCCCTGTTTATAGATCACAATACACCCAATTGCGTCGCCAGTACAACGTGACAGAAAGGAGATTGGACGTATTTCCCTAACCGAAATGATATTACGTAAAAGTATGAATATTAAGTAGCATGATAAGTTTGCCAACAATAAAGACCTGTAGGGAGTTAGGTTTCCAGTATTGTTATCCAATGGTTAAGCGACAGAGCTGTATCCCAAAACAAAATCTTTAAAAGGAACTCTCATAGATTGATAGAAGAAGAGACATACAAATATATTGTACAGGACGTTCATTTTTGTTGTAATAGTCATTGTCTCGATTGGTTCGGTCTCAGTGACTTGAATACACAGTTTGAATGTCTTGACAAAATTGCATCTTTTATTGGCTGATGCGGCTAGTCAAGTACGGAAAAAGTTGTTTACTCGAGTTGCAGGGCGATTCGGTACCATTAGGATGGACCTGGTTCAATTCCCGATAGTCTCTTGAAGAGGAGGTAGAGAACAGTTGCACAACGGAGATGTATGAAGATCGAGAATAAATATATATGTGTCCCCACTTCTGACAACTGGGAAAATCCTACAGAAAATATGTGTCCTTACTTCTGACAACTGGGAAAATCCTACAGAAGATATGTGTCCTTACTTCTGACAACTGGGACAATCCTACAGAAAATATGTGTCCTTACTTCTGACAACTGGGAAAATCCTACAGAAAATATGTGTCCTTACTTCTGACAACTGGGAAAATCCTACAGAAAATATGTGTCCTTACTTCTGACAACTGGGAAAATCCTACAGAAAATATGTGTCCTTACTTCTGACAACTGGGAAAATCCTACAGAAGATATGTGTCCTTACTTCTGACAACTGGGAAAATCCTACAGAAAATATGTGTCCTTACTTCTGACAACTGGGAAAATCCTACAGAAAATATGTGTCCTTACTTCTGACAACTGGGAAAATCCTACAGAAGATATGTGTCCTTACTTCTGACAACTGGGAAAATCCTACAGAAAATATGTGTCCTTACTTCTGACAACTGGGAAAATCCTACAGAAAATATGTGTCCTTACTTCTGACAACTGGGAAAATCCTACAGAAAATATGTGTCCTTACTTCTGACAACTGGGAAAATCCTACAGAAAATATGTGTCCCCACTTCTGACAACTGGGAAAATCCTATAGAAAATATGTGTCCCCACTTCTGACAACTGGGAAAATCCTACAGAAAATCACGTTACATGGAGAAAAATCATCATTAACAGTGGTAAAACATTTCACATTTGAATACAGAACAGGGCAGAAAGAACGAAGACTCAGACAGTGCAACAGTGCAGCAATCAAATTATTCAAGCTTCTACTGCAGCAAACCAGATCTTTTCATATATCAACAAATTTAACACAGAAAAATGCACTTTCCCCTAATTGCTGATTCACTCCATCTTACTCAGACATTCTGTCAAGACGTTAAATCAAATACAATGAGGACAATCGGCTTTCGAACCATTAGTTAATTGAACATAATTTGTATTCTAGCAAGCGATCCCAAAAACGGTACAACTACTCTGTCACCGCTACCATCACACCTATACTTTTTAACCGCTACCACCACCACTATACACTGTCACCGCTACCATCACACCTATACTCTGTCACCGCTACCACCACAACTATACTCTGTCACCGCTACCACCACAACTATACTCTGTCACCGCTACCACCACAATTAAACTCTGTCACCGCTACCACCACAACTATACTCTGTCACTGCTACCACCACAACTATACTGTCACTGCTACCACCACAACTAAACTCTGTCACCGCTACCACCACAACTATACTATTAAAGAAATAATAGCGTACGCTCGGGATCAATGCATTACTTGTAAAACTTAAAAAAGTCGAATTCTAAGAACTAGAACTTAGAAAGTAAATTTAATTATTTTTTTCTCTAGCTTGATCGCTCTACGAAAGTTAGAAAGAAACAATTACATACTTAAACTTACTTGAAAGCCTGGAAAAAATGCATATGTCTAAAAAAAAACATGTTGCGAATGATATATTAATGATGACCTGTTACGTTGTTACAGACAGTCTGGAAGTAGGATTGTGTAAAATTTCTAATGGATTATGAGGTCCACAAAATATCGCACATGATTGCTTGCCATGAGCACAATTTTATAGTTAGAATACACAAGCCCGATCTCGGGTCTGTTGATTAGTTTCAATGGAAAGGCAGAGCAACTAAACCTCGAAACAAGTAGAACTTAAGATTATTTCCTAATATAAGGTCCATCGTCGACTGTCTTATGGTTCCCCTTCTAATATTCTATAGGAGTTTACTGAATTTGCCTTATGCACTCCGATGCTAATCCGCTTAGCAGTGGATATTCCCTGTAATGTGCCTTTACTGCCAGATAAAAACAGTACACGAAGCCAGTGTCAATATCATTAATCTCAACAACAAGCAGCCTAACAATGGAAGTATTCGCAGTAACGCAGGCACTTAACTGGCTGGCATCGCAAGCCTATTCCCATGCGTGCATATTAAGTGACTATCTGAATATGATTCAGAAATTCTAAAGAGGTGATGTACGTAGTGACTGGGTGGAGTCATTAGAGAGAGCAAAAATGCGGGCATCACTACGAAAACTCACGCTTATTTTTGTCCCTGGACACGCGGGCGTGGAGGGAAACGAACGAGCCGACCAATTAGCTAGCCTCGCCATCACATCATACAGTCAGCCTATGGACCGAGCAGAAATACTCATTGCTCTTTGTGAATCCTCACTATCAGAGGATTTTGAGGTAAATGAGCATGAGTCAATATCGAGAATGCGCGAATTGGGAGTGAGGATGGGCGTGGCCTGCAGAGAACCCCTGACACAAATTTAAAAAAATAGCAGCGAACCAACATAGAACCGGAACCATCAGCCCTTACACCCTGGGATATTTACTGAATCAGAGATCTGAGCATCTATGCACATGTCTGGTGTGCGAAGAGGATAATCAACATATATAATACCTAATTTTCTGTAATGGATGACACCCTTAGCCTATGGGGCCCAAGTGATATTCTATAAGGTAGCCGGTAAATAGGTACGATAGAAAACAGCAATAAGAAATTGACACAGAACATTCAGTAAAATTGAATATTTCACAAGTGAAAGGTTATCAGCTTATTCCCTAAGTTATGCCAGCTTATTCCCTAAGTTATGCCAGCTTATTCCCTAAGTTATATCAGTTTATTTCCAAAGTTATGTCAGTGTATTCCCTAATTTATGTCAGATTGCTTATTCCCATAAATATGTCACCTTATTCCTTAGGTTATGTCCGCTTATTCCGTCAGTTTCTTTATACGCCTCCTACCTGAGGTCTAGAAAGACAGTATCGTCCCTATTCTGTGAACCGTGTACTTATATCCATGCCCCGGCTTCTTCAATGTCGATGGTATATTGTCACATTAACAAAAACATTATCGTATATGCAGAAGCAAGGGATTGCTAAGAAGAAGTCAGATGGAGGATGGTAATTGCATCAAATTAACTAAACAATTTTTTCTTTCATAATTTATATTCCCAGTTGCACTATTTTGATGTGAATCTTGGACAATCACCAATGAGCCGAGAAAAAAGAAAATTGCAGAATATGAAGGAACATGTTACACAATTATTCTCAGAATGTCATGGACTAAAACGACCAGCACTTGTGACATTATGAAAGAAAAGTACAACAATACAGGCTGAATAACAAATTACCTCTAGAAAATTGCAATATCTTGATCATATCAAACCACACAACATCCAATAAGAAAGAACATAAGGAAGTAGATGAAGCTAGCCCACGAAAAATAGGTAGACCACAGCGAAGGTGGGCTAAATATATTCAAGACCACATGAACATGACGCTCACAGAAGCAGGAAGATGAGTTCAAGATCGGGAGGAGTTTCGATAGAATGTGATGACTGCTACATTCTGTCCAGCATATGCTACCTGATGATGTTACTGACAAAACATAAATACCGACACAAGATACATTGTATGGCCAGTGACATTTCAAAATGTCACATTCTGGTCTCATTCAACCATGCAATGACCAACATAACTCGTGCTAATACTAAGAGTGATATGATATTCACATAATAAGTTGACAATGCAAATCGGCCATTGTTCCCTAGATGTCGTTCTCTCAGATTCTCTGACATATTCATGTTGGTGTTCTTGTTATTGATAATAACATGTTGTGTCCCTGATATATGTAGATATTACTTCACTTATGCATTTACATTTCTTCTTTGTTTCAGCTGCAACAGTAACCCCAACAGGTAATACTTCTTAATTAACGGCATATTATTTTTCTGAATATACTATCTCTATGCATATATATTAGTACACGGTATCTATAAAGTCGTTGTGCACTCGTTTATATTGCTGATGTTTACGCTAAGTCACGTGTATTGTGGGTATTTCATACGGATGTGAGTGACGACATTAACGCTACACGGTCTATGAATAAACACTACTGCTCTTGTCAATCACACATTGGGTAAAGTTGCTCCTAGCACATCAAAGCACATTCATATACACAGAATATTATATATATGTGACCGATGGAGAGGAGATTGGCACTACTAGCTAAACCTTTTGCCCACTGAAATACTACAATGGATAATCACATTCCTTGTCAAAAACAATACTACAGGGAACTGTCGAGGGTGGAAGAAGCAGAGGAGGTAAAAAAAAGACATGAACAGACAACATCAAGGAGTGGACAGGGCAAGATATTTTCACAGTCATCCGCATCGCTGAGGATAGAATTCGCTGGAGGACTCTGTGTGCTGAAGCATCCAATGTGGAACCCTTACGACCCTGAAGGGTTAGGGGTTTATTGATTGATTGATGATATGTGACCTCTAGGCATGTTTAAAGACATATATGGAATAGATATATATTTCGGATATCGATTAAATATCGATTACAGTATCAAAGGATGTCCAGATCGGTGTGCATCTTCACACCAACCACAATACTGTACTTTTTTAAATACAATTTTTAACCGCGGTGAGCTGAGAAACATGTGCATCCGTAAACGCTTGGGCGAAATTTCTAATAATGCCATCCACATATTTACCTACGTTTACCTATTTATTAGTTCAGTGATAAACACCAGTCATTAGATAGGAGGGATCGAGACGTACACAGACGTTACATAGGCGGGGGGGGAGGGGAGGTTGGGATTGACCACTGATCAAATATAATGACACAATTAAAGAACACAGAAATGAAACAAAATAAGACAGCACATTTTCCTGTGATCATTTATATTCCCAATTGCATTATTTGGATGCCAATCTTGGACAGTAACTTTAAAAATTCAGACCATGAATTTTAGTAGTATTAATGTACCTAAAAGATGGATAAAACTCCTCCCTTAATTAATGAAGTTTCGCAAGACGCGCTTGATTGTGGGATTTGCATTGGAAAAAGGCTAAATAATCCTTTTATAAACAGGTAAAACCAACATTTTACTGACAGCTGATCCACTGGTCTGATGAAACAATTGATGCACTAAAAAACATCGTTTCATCTGCGGTGATCATTCTAAATCAACTAATAGACTTGAACAGCAATCCACTGAGCATATGCACACTATGAAAGGAAATACAACAATCAATCAAATGTAATACTGCTATGAAACGGAATAACATTACTTACGTAGATCACAGGTTTTTGAAGTTTCACTTGAACACAAATAACAGACTATCAATGAGCGGCTATGTGTAAACACATAAAGATACAAATAACAATATACACCATTATATAATATCCTAATGATCATATCCTAAGTTTCGAACCATTAGGCCTTTGTCAAGAATAGACAAAACAAACAGTGACAAGACAATAAAAGCAGTAAAAACAACGTTACTACCATGGAGGCACTAGAATATACACATTATTCCTATACACCAATTTCAGTAAATATTTTATTTCATTTAAGATTTAGTGAACAACCAATTTATAGACACCATGTGTATTAACTATTTTATTGAGTATACGAGTTTTACCAATGTCCTTTCATTTCTGTGTTCTTATGTAGTTTATATTCATACATGTAGTTTATATAGAGCTCATGTAGTTTATATTTACCAATGTCCTTTCATTTCTGTGTTCTTATGTAGTTTATATTCATACATATATGTAGTTTATATTCTTACATATATGTAGTTTACATTCATACATATATGTAGCTATAATCATACATTATTAGGAACACATAGAGCATTTTGTTTCGAGAATATAAACCATAATAATTTATACAATCGAGGGATAGTTTACTTCACAGTCATTTTAAGTGCGGTGTAGTCTAGTTCATAGTGTTGAGATTGCTTACTATTCGTGTGTCAGATTCGAAACCATGTTCGGACACAAAAACAACGTCAAAGTTGTGATTTCTATCTAGTATGACACGACAGCGTCTATAGACGATCGTACTCCTGAACGATACAGGTCCCTTTGCTGAATTAATTTGGACTCCGTTTGCTACGTTTTTGATTACTATTTTTTGAATGTTAATTTGTCGCTATTTACATACTTGGAGTCGCATGCCAAAAAAAGAGCTAAGATCAACCAATAGATTTCACACATATGGAAGACTAGTTCATGTTTATGTTATAGCGTCATCTTAAGCACCGACGGTCGCAAGTAAAT
Organism: Meghimatium bilineatum; assembly: GCA_034231615.1. Classification (NCBI taxonomy): domain Eukaryota; kingdom Metazoa; phylum Mollusca; class Gastropoda; order Stylommatophora; family Philomycidae; genus Meghimatium; species Meghimatium bilineatum. The sequence goes on from CM067314.1 coordinate 10,318,744, forward strand.
ACAGAGAAATGGATACTTGGCGCATGCATTTTGGAAGGTAAAAAGTAAAGAATGGACACTATCCACCTCACCTAATAAATAATGGGGTTTAGTACATGAAAACATATCTTCATTTCCGACGGGAGGTTACTGTCATATCTACCTTTACATTATGTTTGAATTTTCACATTTTAAAGTGCAGTGAAATTATGTCCTTTCATTTTTTTGGTTGTCAAATAACTCCATTGCTACAAAGCAATTTTGGTAATTGACGCTAAATCAGGCAGTTTCTGATCAGTCACTGACCAGACAGCTACGCACGTCTGGGAAAACCACTTAGATTCATAAATCATATTGCCTTTACTTAACGCTTTTTTTAAAGTCGAGATGTATTTAGAACACATATATATCCATACAAAACTAGCGTCACTTCAATAGGCATGCAATAGTGAATGTAATAGTTAGTTTAGAGAATGATGTTGTGTAATCATACATTATTACAAACACATATATTATTTTGTTTAGAGAATATAGTATTTTTAATATAATATATTATTTTGTTTAGAGAATATAGTATTTTTAATATAATATATTATTTTGTTTAGAGAATATAGTATTTTTAATATATGTTTCGGCGCATATTTTTATATATGTTTAGAGAATGCTGTTTTGTAAACACACATTATTAGAAACAAATACGTAATTATTTGCCACTACACAGCTTCATCATTGGGCGTCGTCTACGAGGCGAATTTTGACTAGAACGACAATAGATAACAGAAAACACATAACACTGTTCACTTGTGTTAAATGATATTACGTAAGAATATCTAAAATCCGTTTATTAAGTTAAAGAATTTAGTGAATTTCCCTCCAAATATTGCCTTTGTATTTTTTTTCACATGAGAATGAAAACAGGAATAGTGAGAGCAAGACCACGAAGTATATGGATTGAAGACTTTACGGACGTTCAGAGACGTTACGGACGTTCAGAGACTACGATAATACTGCATATATCAAGCGACCAAACATGAAACATCCAGACACTCTATCGTTATTCAGTCATGCGACGCCTAGCAATAAAAGCTGAGCAAACACAATAGTTATATAGCTCTATTTAAAAAAAATATATAAATTGGACACGAGTGTTAACATAAACTCTATTCGGTACTATGATCGCAGTCCAACCCTGATTTTCGTTCTTGTTTCCCCTTAGTGCCTACCTATGTATCTTGTGGTTAATTGATCTAGATATTTATATTAATAAATAATCAATAATTAATTGAAATAATCATGTTTTAGGGTTTGGTGTTGTTATGTTTTACATAACTAATCCTAATCATAACACTAAATATAATTATATTTAAATTAATAAATGATTGTTGTTGAAAACATAAACTGATAAACATTGACAAGGGAAGACCATTCCTCAGGTGGAAACTGCTTGGTGCATTATGGGTTGAACTGTAATCATAGTACACTATATTCATTAAAATTTGTTGTCGCATGATAATGTGTGGTTTTTCATTGCATTTCAGCTAAGCCAACGACGACCACAACAACCACAACAACTACAACAACCCCGACAACAACTACAACAACCCCAACAACAACTACAACAACCCCGACAACAACTACAACAACTCCAACAACAACTACAACAACCCCAACAACGACAACAACTACAACAACTCCAACAACGACAACTACCACCACCACCACCACAACAGGTAAGGAATTTGATTTTGTTTATAATAGCAAGCCATTTTTAATGTTTTCTTCCACTTTTGCTCGCCACTCTTCAGGATGAGTTTTCACGTGATATTAACTGTAGAGCGTAAAATATGTTACGTTGCTAATTTTACAGTGGACGTGAGTTATTTGCACATTTCTGCTCAGTACATCAGTGTCTGGCATGTCTAGGCGTATATGTTAATAATGTTGCTAAGATTTCGATAGATATATATATATATATATCTAACTATAGCCCGCATGTTGAAGGTTGCATGGTCTCACAATTGTCATACCGCAGCGTACCTCTACTTATATCCAGCATATGGAAGGCCTCATAATTGACATACCACATTAAACCTCATTTATATCCCGCACGTGGAAGATTGGAATGTCTCAAAATTGACCTACCACATTAAACCTCATTTATATCCCGCACATCGAAGGCTGGATGGTCTCACAATTGACCTACCACACCAAACTGTCACGTAAAACCCTAATTTATTCTATCCGATATACCAGGTATTTTCAAATATAAATAACCAAATGGTCAGAGGGTTCCGACAAAGTGGATGGTGTCAAAAAGGTATTTTCAAAAAGTTCCCGGAATATTCTACTAGAGTGTGAATCAAAGATTATGTTATGGAGATTATACGTTTAGAAGTTGGTAATGACCGTGACACAAAAACACAGCAGACGTGACATGGCTTTCAAGTATACTCTTGAAGAGAATATGTTTATTTGTTTTTTGTGTTATTTGCGTCGTACGTATAGAAAACATCATTTATTGAACAATTTGTACTTGTCATGCTCTGAGTTTTACTTGAGAAGTTACCATCAGAGGGCGCTAGCATTGTTTATTGAAACATAATATGGTACTGCAATGAAGACAATATGCACCGTCTAGGAAATGAAATAATAAGAAAGGAACATGATTACTGGGCTATTCTGCATGAAAATGCTCCGGCACATCGATCCTTTCTGATAAAACAACGTCAGGAAAAGCACAATGTGATTACCTTGGTCCAACCCCCATATTTTCCCGACTGTGCGCCGGCTGAGTTTGTCTTGTTCCCTAGCCTGAAATTGGCCCAGAAGAGACAGTGATTCAAGGATGTAGATGGCGTTATCTTCAATGCGACAAGACAGATGAGAGATGTTTCACAGAATGGCCTCTAGGAATGTTTTGCGCAGCTGGCAAAATACGTTGGCAAAAGTGTGTAATTGCAGAACGGAACTACTTTTAAGGTAATGTGCTGTAGAATGTATTCTTCTCGTTCGCATTGTTAAACAGCTGGAATGTATAATGCCATCGTTGCTGGTGCGGCACCTCTCAGCCTCGTATTTCCGACTTCAGAACCTGTGCTTGCTTGGGCAGGGCTGCGGTATTGCTCGATATTGGGGATTTCTCCACCAATATTAGTTTCCATATTGTTGTGGCTGGACTAAGCCCCCATTTCCACTTCAAGAAGTTTGTCTCGATGCAGCGTAGTGCAGACTACACTTATTATTGCTTGTTTCAGCAATTGATATTGCTAATTCTCTAATTTCAGTAGCTTTATGAAGTTACGTCGTAATAGGCATTTGATCAAGTGGAAACCTCACAATACTTGGAATGTACACTTACGTTTCCCTCTGACGTGCAACAGTACAGGAAAATATTGCACATCTGAATAAGATCTGGCCACGACTACTGACATATTTGAAGATGTGTGCCGTGCAACGACAAAAAAGCACATAGGGTGTGGCCAAAAGAAACCGTTTTTAAGGTCACGCATTTATGGAAGTGAAAGGCATCAGATAAACATGTTAGTCCTGCGTAAGTGGATAGCCTCAACAGATGGCTAAAAATGTAAAGATAGTCGTCCAACTAACTCTAGTGACCGTGGGTTACTTTGGACACCTCTGACCGAAAATTATGTTCGCACGGTAGCTACTATTGACTCTAACAGGGCATATTACACAAAGATAGACCACCCCCGCCTATACATTCGCTAATACGAGTTCAGTTCAATACAGGATTCACAAAACACGATCTAGAATCATTAACTTGACTTTGGCTGCTAAATCTTGACTTTGGCTGCTAAATCTTGACTTTGGTTGCTAAATCATTTTGAACTCAATAGTTCTAGGTAATAATTAGTTCTGAGGAACTTCCTAGGGTCTGTTATTGTAGTGTAAGAAACGTATTGTAGTGTTTGATTGTAATGTAACAAACATATTGCAAGTTTTGATTGTAGTGTAACAAACTATTGCATGGTTTGGTCATGTATCCCAACGTTATTCCTTGCCAAAATATTTCTTTTGGGAACCGTCTAAGGTGGAAGACACAGGAGAGAACAAATAAAAGCATGGACAGACAACATCAAGGACTGAACAAGAGAAAATTTTCCTGATGCTTCCAGAATCTTTAAGATAGAATTCGCTGAATGCCTATGTGTGTTGAAGCATGCAATGTGGTACCCCTGTGATCCTGACTGTGTGTTGAAGCATGTAATGTGGTACCCCTATAATCCTGACTGTGTGTTGAAGCATGCAATGTGGTACCCCTAAGATCGTGACATAATACGGGTTTACAGATAGAACAAACAAACAAAAGTGGCATTGTAACATTGCATAGTGATCACTGGTATGGGAAAGATACTATTTAATGGGTGAGCCATCAGTGAACATGCATACCACAAGATATGATGCAGAAGACGACATAATAAGTTTGACATGCTCACACAGCGAAATAATTTAAGAAAAGGAAGGACGTTTCTGTTGATGAAAATAATAACTTGTATCTTTATTGTTTGATTGCCTCCAGTGTTTAAATGTATTCTTCCACAACACGTGATTGTGTTGTAGTTATGTCATTATGATATGTGTATTAGCACTGTTGAAGTATATATAATGTGAGGATGGTTTTAGTACGATTCTCAACAATTACGAGCGATGATCTCTTACTTCCTATGTACAATAAGTTAGTTTAATCAGATCTCTATTTAAATACATAATAAATATAACCACACTGCTTGATAAATACAACCACACTGCTTGATAAATACAACCACACTGCTTGATAAATACAACCACACTGCTTGATAAATACAACCACACTGCTTGATAAATACAAAAACACTGCTTGATAAATACAACTACACTGCTTGATAAATACACCCACACAACCTGATAAATACAGCCCCACTGCTTGATAAATACAACCACACTGCTTGATAAATACAACCACACTGCTTGATAAATACAACCACACTGCTTGATAAATACAACCACACTGCTTGATAAATACAAAAACACTGCTTGATAAATACAAAAACACTGCTTGATAAATACACCCACACAACCTGATAAATACAGCCCCACTGCTTGATAAATAAAACAAAAATTGCTTGATAAATACAACCACACTGCTTGATAAATACAACCACAGTTCTTTATAAAGAGACAGGGCAAGATTAAAAAATAAGGCTGGAGATGGCTTTAGCGTCCTTGTCAAGGCTAACTGTGATTTGGAAAAGCAACATCAGTGTTGGAGTGAAAATCAATCTGTATAGGTCGCTGGTGCTTTCCGTTGTGTTGTATGGTTGTGAGAGTTGGACACTCACTGCGGATATGGAGAGAAGATTACAGGCTTTCGAGTATAAATGCTACAGAAGAATTCTACGAATTTCCTATAGGGAACATAAGACCAATGTGTACGTAAGAAATAAAGTAGAGATGTGTTCAGGTGTCCAGGAGCCATTGCTTTCAATAGTGAAACGACGAAAACTAGCATGGTTCGGACATGTATGTAGGCACGATTCCTTGTCAAAAACAATACTGCAGGGAACTGTCGAGGGTGGAAGAAGCAGAGGAGGACAAATATAGACATGGACAGACAACATCAAGAAATGGACAGGGCTAGATATTTCCACACTCATCCGCATCTCTGAGGATAGAATTCGCTGGAGGACTCTGTGTGCTGAAGCTTCCAATGTGGTACCCCTACGACCCTGAAGGGTTATGGGTTTTATTGATTATTGATTGATAAAGAGAACATACTTGACACTGCTGATTCATGTGTCCCATACATTCGCATATGTAATCATCATCATGTATGCAGTGTGCTCAGCTAATAATGGAGTTGTCGTCTATACAAGACTGTAGTAACAGACATAATCATAATAAACATATTACTTATTATTTCCAGCAACCACACGACCACGTAAGTTTATTCGCTTGTTTATACGTGCTCTGTATCATGATAGATTTTCTGTTTTAGAAAAACTCGATCAATTATTTGTATGTTTATATTTGTGTTGTATTATAAAAACTTGATCAATTATTTGTATGTTTATATTTGTGTTGTATTATAAAAACTTGATCAATTATTTATATGTTTATATTTGTGCTGTATTATAAAAACTTGATCAATTATTTGTATGTTTATATTTGTGTTGTATTATAAAAACTTGATTAATTATGTGCATAATTATGTTATGCTAAATTTAGTGTTAGGATAGCACATACTAAATGAACATGTACAAAAATAACAGAGAAAAATTATATGCAATGGACTGATACATAATCGAATTCGAATGATAGGATGTTATATTGAGTCAATCCTTCGTTATGAAAGCGAAGCATGGACAGTAAACGACAGTGCTCAAGATAAGCTGGAGACAATTGAGATAGGGTGTCTAAGAAGAATTATGAAAATTCCATGGACATCTAATGTCTGGTTTGGTACCGGTTGTGCGTCAATGTTTGGTACTGTTGAACGGACTGGTTCAATTCCCGTTAGTCCCAAGAATTTTTAATTTATCCTCTGGCTTCCTACTTGAATTTACATAGACAGCCAAGAAAATTACTGTAGAAGTTCTCAGAGATTCAGGAGTAAATCAACAATTATAGCGAAAATTCGAAGCAGAGAATCGAGATTTTAGGGCATAAGGAAAGTAAAACTTGAATATTTAGTAACCACCTGAAAGATCAAGGTGAGAAGAGGCAGAGGAAGACAAAAAGATACATTTATTGATTGGTTGTCACTATGGCACAAAAAGAAGTCACCAACTGAAATTGTGAACAACAAAAAACGAAGTTGTGGAGAAACATGATCACGTACGCCAGTCAGCATATCATTTGATTGCTAATTATATAAGTCACGTCTTAGAAGAACGTGATCAGTTGTGTGGTTTTTTTTGGTGGGGGGGGGGGGTAAATTATCTATGTTTGCTGTTATATAAATAATACTAAAATTAAAAATATAGTAAAAGTAGACGCCACCATATAGTTGTGTTATTTCCCTTATCTATGTTTGTAAGTTTCATGTTCATAATTTAATAATGTAAATATTAAGTTATTTTATGGTTTGGGTTGAGATAAGGGTTAGGATAGTTGTGTCTTACATAACTTACCCTAATCCCAACCCTAAGTAAATAAGTATTTCAATTATTAAATTATGAACATGAAATTTACAAACAAAGACAATAGAAAGAATGACATATTATTGGCGTCTATAAATACTGTATCAAATTAAAAGACATAAACTAACAATAAAAATATAATTAATATGAATATTGAATCAGAACAACGTTGTACAGTCATTTCAAGTGTTTTTGGATTATTTGTATTCTATATTTTCTTCTTCTTCTTCTTTCGTTCACTTGAAACATGTCTATATCTGTAATTCTGTCTCAATAAAACTCACTGTCTTTTGTAGTTCATACAGTGTTCCATAGAGCTTTGATTCCAGTGTTGTTTCCTCTGGAAAATATGTCTGCCTCAGCGTTTCATGCTCAGAACACTCTTGAAGTATATGTTTGGCACTCTGTACTGCCTGTCCACATGTACACATGGCTGTGTTGCGAATCTTGAACTTTGTATACATGTAACTGCTGAGTCGGTTGTGTCCTGTTCTGAGACGTAGAATTATAACTTGTTCTGATCTGTTCATAATATGATAGTCTTCTTGTGTTGGTGTTTGTGGCTTTCTTATTGACTTGATCATCTGTTTTGTTCTGATGGTAGGTGATTGGTATATCTGGTTGGTCTTCGCCAGCACCTTCCTTAGCCAGTTGGTCTGCTTTTTCATTTCCTTGTATTCCACAGTGAGAGGGTATCCACTGCATGGTTACCCTATACTGGTACGACAATTCGCTAAGTAGTTTTTTCAAGTCTGTTAGTTTTCCAGACTGGAGAGCTTGAAGCACTGACCTTGCATCTGTCAGGAATACCACAGGCTGTAGGTCAGAGTTGGAGTTGAGCAGTTTGTTTAGCTGCATTCTATATTTTAAAACGGAAAGTGTTTCTTAATATTTATCAATGTAAATTTCATATTTTATAAACACTTTTATTCAAACAGTGAGGCCCAATTATCATGAAAAGTAAGAACATCACAATTCATATTTACGTCAAAATAAATAGTGTGATGTTCTGGTATTTTTTTATAAATATTGCTTGACCTATGATATTTATTTACTGCAAATCTTTAAGTAAAAAACTGATTAACTCATTCTCGAGTACTCCTTCCTCCTAAAGTATCAAATTGCAGACTGTGTGAAGTACGCCCTACGCTGGGAACCACATGTATACGTTTTGCAGAACTTGATAATGATTACTATAATTTACTGATATAATTTTCATGGAATTAATACCAGGCATAATCTGTATTTTATCCTCAGCGATAGTCTGCAGAACCCAGTCAGATAACTACTTTAACTTCGACTCATCAGCTAGTATCAACAACATAGGATATGGAAGATTACAAAACTTTGGCAGTACAGTTGTGCAGCAATGCCAGATTGGACGTTTAGCAATACAATTCGCAGCCATTCTATTCAGTTCTAATGTCGTACCTCTGTTTTATTTGAATACCTACGACTCAGCTGATGACATATCTAAAGTAATGTTTATTATTGTTTTTGTTTCTATTGTTATGCATGTTATCTTCAAATATATTCATATGTTTGTGTACATGTTTTGGGAGGCGGCTAAGAAAGGTTAGGGGCTAGGATGACAATCTGACATTTGTGAAACAACCAGTCTCTTCCTGTTGTGTCACAATTTCTTACTGTTGTCTTCTGTTTTCAGGGTGTCAAATTAATAACTACGTTGTGAAAATCTGTTCAAACATTTGTATTCCCCGCCTGCAACATATACTGCTATTGTGCGTCCTATTTTGGGTAGTTTTTCACCATACAGTTCTATTCACAAAAGCTGTTAGAAATATCCGTCGCGGTTTAGTTAGAAGAAGGAGATCAAATACTGAAACATTTCCATATAGCAATGATATTCTGATGTACAGTTGTTGTTCGTCCGTCACAAGTGATGATGGCCATTTGTTAGATCCACTATTGAAAATTAAATTAGAGTATTTCCTTGATTATGAGTCTGTTGATGGCTAATGATCCCTATTCGAGATGTAAATGTCCTTGGACAGTTCGAGCATGGAATTATCACTGTAGACAGATCTTGGTCTATCCGTGACTGTCTAGCTACTCTTCGCTGTTTAGCTGCTGCATTTCTCTTTTCACAAGATGATGCGCTCTTTTTGATTGTAGAACATCATGTAGATCTTTTTTTGTGCAAGTTCTTTCCATGTGTCGTGGTCTATTTCAAAGGCTTTCAGTGAGTTCTTAAACGAGGCCTCGTAGCGCTTCTTTTGGCCACCTGTGAGATGGTGTATCCTTCTCCAACTCACCATAGAGAAGTATATTTGGCAGACGATGTCTGGAATACGCACCAAATGACCTACCAATCGAATCTGTGTCTTCATCAGGATAGTGTCAATGCTTGAGATACTAGCTCTAACAAGGACAGTGGTATCTGGAATCTTGCCCTGCCATCTGATGTTTATAACTTTTCTGAGACAAGTTGTGTGAAAGTATATACATATATCGACAAGTGAAGTATACGTATTCACACGAGATAACTACACTGTTAAATCACCCTGACGCACCGATAAGTGAAGTCTACGTTTTGTCGAGATGACTACACTGTTACATCACCCTGACGTTCCGACAAGTGAAGGCTACGTGTTCACGAGAGTACTACACTGTTACATCACCCTGACGTACTGACAAGTGAAGGCTACGTGTTCACGAGAGTACTACAATGTTACATCACCCTGACGTACTGACAAGTGAAGGCTACGTGTTCACGAGAGTACTACACTGTTACATCACCCTGACGTACTGACAAGTGAAGGCTACGTGTTCACGAGAGTACTACACTGTTACATCACCCTGACGTACCGACAAGTGAAGGCTACGTGTTCACGAGAGTACTACACTGTTACATCACCCTGACGTTCCGACAAGTGAAGGCTATGTGTCACGAGAGTACTACACTGTTACATCACCCTGACGTACCGACAAGTGAAGGCTACGTGTTCACGAGAGTACTACACTGTTACATCACCCTGACGTACCGACAAGTACATTTTTGTAACATTTTTTTTGGAGATTATCATCACAAACTACGGAATAACGTGCGATGGGAAATAATATCTGTAGGTACCATGTTGCTTGTAGCGAGTGGCAGAGAGCAAATCAATAATCACAATATAGTCAATCAACAAGGCTACTTTGAGTTTTAATTACTGCTCTGTTATTGTATATATTTGAAGAACATGTTTAACATTATTTAAGTTTTTTGTTGACTGTTGTTCCTGTCACAGGTAATTCTAAATATGCCACACTTGAATGGAGTTACAAACACAACTGGTGCATTCGAGACATTCTTTAGTGACGGTTTTTTTCTGGAAAAAAACGGAAAAAGACAAGGCGTACAACAAAATATGTTCACAATTACAGACGGTGTACCAGACAATGCGGACACAGGTAAGCCAACATATGATAACAGACAAAATACTAATTCTAATGTTCTAACAAAAACAACAATAATTATGATTTCAATGGTCGTTCATTAACTGTTGTGGAAACCACCACATCACTTCACCTGCATAATTTCCTCTTGTCGTGAGACATTCAGAGAACTTGGCTTTGCATATGGCACAGATGAACTACAGCCATGACCATGAACTTGACTCAGGACCACAGAAATGATCTCCGCGAGAGGGAGGTAGGTTGGGGTTCAGTTGAAAAACCTCATAATAAACCTCATTCGTCTGTTCTCGTGTGTGAGATATACTTTTTGATAAAATATTTAATGCCCTTTTTGTTAAAAATCGTTAGGGATGTTTGGTTTTTAAACCGTATTTTTGCCATTTTTCTAGTACAAGAAATCATGTTCTTATTTTCTAATGCGGAGGTCAACATCCTAAACCAATCCTCTATCAAAGGGCCTGTCTTGACTGCCAACTTGTCAGTTCCTCCCCTGCTGTGAACATGCACATATGATATGGTGATGGAAACTATGCGAATGACGTAATAATTCCAAGGTATTTCCTAGAATCAGGCAAACATATTAGCTGTGCATAACTGCAGCAATAGCTGCTGTAGGATACTCCCAGCATTGTATAACTGCAGCAATAACTACTGCAGGATACTCCCAGCATTGTTGGCGGCTGCTGTTGACGGTGAGATTAGTGGTGAAATGTTGGCGACAGCTGGCGACGATGATATTAGTGGTGAAATGTTGGCAGCAGCTGTTGACGGTGAGATTAGTGGTGAAATGTTGGCAGCAGCTGTTGACGGTGAGATTAGTGGTGAAATGTTGGCAGCAGCTGTTGACGGTGAGATTAGTGGTGAAATGTTGGCGACAGCTGGCGACGATGATATTAGTGGTGAAATGTTGGCAGCAGCTGTTGACGGTGAGATTAGTGGTGAAATGTTGGCAGCAGCTGTTGACGGTGAGATTAGTGGTGAAATGTTGGCGGCAGCTGTTGACGATGATATTAGTGGTGAAATGTTGAAGGCATCTGTCGACGATGATATTAGTGGTGAAACGTTGGCAGCAGCTGTTGACGATGATATTAGTGGTGAAATGTTGGCGGCAGCTGGCGACGAATGATATTAGTGGTGAAATGTTGAAGGCATCTGTCGACGATGAGATTAGTGGTGAAATGTTGGCAGCAGCTGTTGACGATGAGATTAGTGGTGAAATGTTGGCGACAGCTGGCAACGATGATATTAGTGGTGAAACGTTGGCGGCAGCTGGCGACGATGATATTAGTGGTGAAATGTTGGCGGCAGTTGATGATACACATTTATAAAGATGCTTTTACTATAAATTAGATATGGAAGGAAGAAAAACTGCATTACAAATGGAGAAGCGGAGTCATATTAAAATTACCAAAGAATGGTGATCTAATTGTAACAATTGGCGAGGAATTAATCCGTTGTCAGTGCCAGGATAAATATTATGTAGTATGATTTTAGAGTGATTCAAGTGAGAGGTAGATGAACCAATTATGAAAGAGCAAGATGGATTCAGATCAAAACAGTCATGTATTGATCATATTTTCACCTGTATAACAACTTTCGAAGAATCAATTGGAATGTAATCTCAACGTATTATCAACTGTATTGATTTTCCAAAGGTATCTGATAGTCTGTACTTGCCAAACTCTTAGCACATGAAGAATTACCTTTATCCTCAACAGCTTGTTGCTACCATGGAACATACCTTTACCTTTATAGGCCACACTGGAAAATCTCTAAATACAGCTTCCCAAAGAGATGGTTCAATGTAACCAATGTTTTATATGACAACTCAAGATACTATCTTAGAACACACGAGAGAAAGACTAAATGGTTTCACATAAAAATAGGAGTAAAACAAGGCTGCATTGTATCACCATTATTTTTTAACTTGGCTATTGACTAAGTTCTGAAAAACGAAGCCAAAATTAACATTTTGGTATACAATGGACAGACGATAGAACTCTTAGTGATCCATATTTTGTAGATGACTTGTCTTTATTAAGTTAAACTCCTGCTAAGGCACAAGAAATGTTAACAAATGTGCCTTCAATTTAACATTTCCAAGACTAAGATCATGAATTTTACCAACTGTAATTTTAAAATCGCTCTCAACGGAGAAACAATTAAAACAATTGATAACTTTTCCTATTTAAGGAGCAAAATGTCACACGTTTGAGGTACAACAAAAGAGATTGCTACCAGAATTGCAATGCATCAAATGCATTCAACCACTTAACAAGTATATGGCAGTAAAACCAATAAGTAAATATACCCAGTTATAAATGTTAAACTTCAGTATAATATCCGTATAACCATACGATTGCGAAAATTGGATGTTAACAAAAGCACTGGAAAACTAATTAAAATCCAATTTAAATAATATGTCTTATAAAACTATTAAATATTTGTTGCCAAGAATTCAAGTCAAACAAGCAACTAAGAGAAGACACCAAACAGCAATATGTTTCTACAACAAGAAGAAGAAAATAAAGGACTTAGAATGAATGTCAGCAGACTGTCACTAGAATGAGTACCAGATGTCAAAAGTAAAAGGGGATGACCAAGAGAGACACTTCGCAAAACAACAATAAAAGAGGGTATAACTATGATTCACAACAACATGCAATAATTACACACATTAGCATCATATCATTAAAACTTTACAGATGTCGTGTCTGTCCTATGCACGATATTCGATGCTGAAGGAGGACAGATGTATAGACAGATAATTGGAGATCGCTCTGTGATCCCTCATTGTATATGTGGCTGCATATGGTATGCTAGTGACCATGGCTGTCATACAATGGGCATCTTAGTGGATGCTTGACAAGGCAGCTGAAGCTCATGGTTCCAACTAGTAGCTGTGGGAAGATGTAACAGCTATAGCATCCATTGAATTTACCACCATTTGAGTAGATGCCCAGCATCTTCTCCATGCACAGCAAAGCACTGAAAGTTGCAGACATCCAGGTATGAAATACATCACAGGAGAAATCACCCCATTGCATAAAAGAGGACTTTAGATTTATATCTCGCAATGCAAAGCATAAAAATAAACACACCTGATGGATATCACATGCGTAAAAACAGTGAAGGTAGGACCCATTGTAGCAACCCATCAGAGGGGATGAAATTACATCTTCATGTACTAAGCTGCATCAATTATTAGTTGCGGCGACCTGTTTCCTCCCTTGCTGTATTAATATTCTAATAACTCATGCGTTAAGTACCAATTTACATACTGGAGGAAAAGTCGTATCAGACAAGAAAACACGACTCGGATGACGTAGTTGATAGTAAGCAAGACATCAACTACTGATTATCTCAACCCAACACATGTAGCTTTGATATATATATATATATATATATATATATATATATATATATATATATATATATATATATATATATATATATATATATATATATATATATATATATATATATATATATATATATATATATATATATATATATATATATATATACATATTAATATCAAAATTATTATATTTGTTATACTACTATCACATGTTTGTCGAATATTTCTGATCTACTAGTTGTACACAGGCTCGTGGAGCAGTATACCGTCACCGTCACATCAGAAATCCATCCTCCCAATTACTTCTCAGGAAAACAATGCAACAAAGTTGTGTTTACATAACTAATCCTAACCCAAAATAAATAAATATTTCGATTATTAAATGATGAACATGAGATTTACAAACATAGACAAGGGAAATAATTAAACATGTGATGGCGTCTACTTGTACTGTACCGTAATCTGTTTATGTACCCATACCCCAAGGGCACCGGATATTCAATGTTTTCCATTAAAATGAGACCATGCTTTCAAATGGTATTCCATATACATCTGTGTGACCTTTGACTTGTTATAAGTTGTTATGACACATCAATGTTGAGACTATGAGAGTGAAATAATGATGTAATAGAAATAAATACATGCTCAAGTCGGATGTGCCAGGCCGAAAGGCGCAGATATCGCAGCACTGATGTAAACCATGACACAACGCATTCCGTTCTCCGGACTACACCCTGCTAATCTGCAGGAGTTTTTGAATGAACAAAGAAGAAGAAGAAGAAGAAATAAATACGCACAGTGCAGAATGGATAACGCATTGAATCAGTGAGCTACAGGAACCAGTATCAACAAACCATTCGACACACCTATAACTTTATATAAATTTTAATGATATCGATTCATAACAAGTAATCAGTTATGGTATTACTAAACTGTTTATGTGTAACACTACATTCTTCAGCTATAGCAGCAGCGCAGAAAATCAGGGATGCAGGCGTTACGACATATTCAATAGGCATTGGCTCTGTTAATAGAGACACTCTTATAAAAATGGCAGGAAGTGAAAATCGTGTCTTCAGCGCTAAGTCTTACGGTGACATAGGCAGCGTGAATAATGCTATCATGCAGGTTGTCTGCTCAGGTAAACTTAATATATTTGCTAATTGAACATATTTTCTTTTGCTATTGTTAGTGCAATTATTATTGTTTGTTATTGGATCCGCGTTAGTGCAGTGGTTAGTGTACTGCCTTCGCTAAAGAAGTAAAGACTGCAACTGCGAGGAAGAGGAGCTGGCTACCGCCCTCATTTGCAGAGCCTCTGAAATGTGAGATCGCTAACATCTCACACCCCTACGGCATTAATAAATGCTATGGGTTACTTTACTTTTTTTACTTTTACTTTGCTATTAACAGTGATCACACAATTTTGTTGTTGTCTACTGTGTCTGTTGTCTATGCCCAGGTGAATGATGGCTGATAGTATCCACAATTGCCGTTAAGTGTAGGGTTGGGAGTTTAATCTGTCGTTCCAAGGCCAGATATGTTTCCTTGGTTTATTAAGTCCATCTTTTTTTCAAGGTTATCGTGCTGTTATCTATCCATGGTTTTCTTGACTTTGGCTTTATGTCCGGAATAGTTTTCCCTTGCTATAAGCTGTTTTGTTTAATTGTACAAAATTGTACTATTTAAGATAAATATTGTGTTTTCGGCAGCGCATGTCAACATGGAGACATTTTTCATTCACAAAAAAATGGCTTCTTGTAAAGTGACTAAAATGAATATTGTAAGTGCTCCAAGAACTGAGACAAGCAGTGTGAGATTTCTACAGGCTAGAGGATTCTGCAGGATAGAGGATTCTGCAGGTTAGAGGATTCTGCAGCTTAAAGGATTCTGCAGGTTAGATGATTCTGCAGGTTAGAGGATTCTGCAGGCTACAGGATTCTGCATTCTAGAGGATTCTGCAGGCTAGATGATTCTGCAGGTGAGAGGAGTATGCAAACTAGAGGATTATTTCTAAATATTACATTTGCAGCATCGCCCATCCATTGTGTTATCTTATGCAGGAATGCTATACGATAGTGTAACATGTACACATAACCTTCTGCTGTAAGTACATTCAGCTTCCTTTCTTCAGTTTTCTCGATGTATACTTTCCCATTCACGCATCTTCAGGTACGTCGAGGCCATTTCTAAGTAAAACTATCAGCAAGAACATCTTATAAATAAAAATGCAGTTGTAGAATGGAACGCAGCCACCGAGAAGTGTGTGTTTGGTACGCAGGTTTTCTTCTTAACATTATTGAAACTATAACTGAGCAGAATCAGAGACCGTGAAAGAACATGGAAATTTAAATAAAATCGTATTCTTTAACATAAAGAACTCGGCTAGCATCCGTGTAGACCCCATTTTAAATTGCATAAAGCAATACTGGTCACAATAATAAATAAACCACTTCTATTTTATTCATTGTGTACTTTCTATTCCAATAAACCACTGTTTTGTACATTTATTGCACTCACTAGTTGTTTTGTAGTCATAGTTCTCTCCCTATCTACGGAAACGTCTAGTAGTGAAATGGAGAGTTTTCGCACTCTTAAGCCAAATAGGAAAAAAATCTTCAGCAAACTACTAGAGAAAAGGATGCGCGCACATATATAATCACAGCTCAACAACACACACTTGGGCTTTCGGAAAAATAAAAGCTGCACAGATGCAATCTTCGGTGGGCTTTCGGAAAAATAAAAGCTGCACAGATGCAATCTTCGGTGGGCTTTCGGAAAAATAAAAGCTGCACAGATGAAATCTTGACCTTCAAACAACTATCCGAAAGAACGACAGAACATAATTAAGACTTATATTTAGCTTTCGTGCAACAAGAAAAAGTTTTCGACAGAGTAGGAACAAGCACAAGTACATCAGTTAATTTCCAAATGTGCTTTGGAGAAAGGCAGTGATTGGTCCATATTGGTTATAACATACATAGATCACATCTGCAAAGTAGCAAAGACAACGGAAGAAAACAATCAGAAGAATAACTTGACTCTTAACAGACATGACTTTTTAGTCGTTTGAAAAATAATTGTTACAAATTTAAATTAAACGATACAGTAATGTATCATACTTCTATTTGTTCAGAATTCAAT